>LPNX010444313.1:126297-189004 GCA_001517045.1 Pseudotsuga menziesii
ACACCAGGAATTAATGCGAATTTTATAAAGGCTTAGAAATGAGCATACTTTTCCTTTTTATTAAAAATTATTGTCTAATTTATCCACCGGTTATTTGAATAACGGCACATCAATGAAGATTGAAGGAGCTATTAATTCAATGGAAAGGTTTGTGAATTTTGTTTTATTCATAACGGGATCCTCATATTAAATCAACTATCTGTTCTTCGATGTTGTAGAGATTTGAGAGATGCCAGCCGAATCTATGGATTATTATATTGCTAATAATAATAAAACAAATATCCTGTAGATGCTGAAATGTTTTAATTGCACGTATTGAAACAAATCGCAGATTTTGAAAACGCCAAAAGAGCAAAAGAGTTGGAAAGATCATTGGTTAAGCTATTTATTTTCTCATGATTGAATTCTGTTTATACTTCTTTATTTTATTAGGTTTTTTTTTTTTCGTGTGCAGATGCTAAGGAGATTGTTATGATTATGGAAATTGCCACTAGACGAATTTTATTCTCTGTCAGTTATTAAAAACGCGTCCTCAATTAACAGGCGTTTTTCCAGGCCACTTTGTGAACAAATGGAGATAGATATGAAAAATTCGCGACATGGGTTTTTCTCATAAAGGACCCATTTAGTTGTACTCGCGAGGAGTTTTCCAAAAAGTGATGGATTCTTGGAGATTTCGAGGGTTTTCTGGACGCGATTTTTGCAGTTGCGGCCGACAAAATTTTGCCTGTGTAAAACCTAATTTGGATTCCGTTTTTGGTTATTTAAGCAGACTGGAATTTGTTGGAAATGGAGGTGGACGTGGAAGCTGCCAACGCTGAAGAGATTTCTCTCTTGTAAGCTCAGAAAATACTGCTGCCTGAGGTCGATAGTTGATGGAGAGGAGACAACAAGACTGTGGCTTGATTTATCTACAATTTTAGACATCTATCTGTTTTCAGCTACGATATGTTAAATTGGTGATATTTTTAATATATGTTTTTAGTTTGTATACTTGGCATATAGTTTTGATATCTATCAGTCTTGTCATTTCTTTTCTACTTTATCTATGTTTGTTATAATTCTTTAAAGAATTTTGCAAATATACATGTCTTGTATGATTATCGATTTTTAATGTTTTTGATCTTGCTGATATGTCATGTTGTTTAATTAATGATCGATATCATTGTTTATATAATATGTAATGATTACTGTATGGTTTTGTTAATGTTTAAATTTCTTTAAATATTATCAAGTATATTCATGCAGTATTCCTATCAACCTAATTTGATTTCAGGTTTAATATTCTTTTCACTTTTGATGAGGATAAGATCGAGGATAGATTAATATGCTGTTTCTTTAAAATATTTTATGGAAAACAGTCAGTGAATCACAGTCAGGATTAAACTTACAGCAAAATAACACAATTTCTTTTCTTCTCATTATGTTAGTAATAATTCATTAAATCAGAATTTAATATTTATACTACTGTGAGATTAGTCTTTGAATTTTGTAATTAATGTATATTTGTTAATAATATAATTTTATAATTATTTTAACATGTTAATATTTGATTAATTTTGTGATTATTATATTATAATTTAATATTAATTGCATAGATTTAGTTCATAGACTATTATTAATTATATTAATAATTCATTAGTAATTAGATTAACTAGTTTAATTTTGTACATTTGTTAACAAGTTTGTTGTGTATATTTGTAGGTATTTAATAGATTTAACAATAGATTCGTTTTAGTTTTAGACTTTCAGGCTAACAGAGCCTTTAAACCTGTAGAAAACAACCATCCCAAACAGCTTGGAACCTGCTCTAAGGATCTCGGTCTGGGTTGTCTTCCCCGTTACGTGCATAATCACATATGCCCGTCAACATTGGCGCTAGAAGGAGGGCCAGTAGCTGACAAGTTAGTCTACTGGAGCTATATTATTGATTAATGGCTTCTGTTTCGATTTGGAGATGTTTTTCTTGTTGGAGATGTTTTTCTCGAAAAATTATGGTTGATACTCCAGCAAGTATAGTTGATCTCTTAACTGAAAACAAGTTTAATGGTGAGGAAGTAATATCTGCATATGAACATGTTTTACATTTTCTTGATCAATGTACCCTTTACGAGATTACTGATAAAGATGTCCTGTGCATATGCTTGACTCTTACTTTTGAAGGACGAATCAAGAAATGGTGTGAAACCTTGCCGGTAACTTCTATCCATTCTTTTGAGCATTTAATTAGTGCATTCTTAGTTTCTTTTGGGAATTATGATTTCATGAGTTTGTGCACTGAATTAATAAATTTAAGGAAAGACAAAGATGAATCGGTGGAAGACTTCATTGATAGATGTATTTATTTTTGTTATAGGTTTCCTTTCAAAGATATTCCTTGTTTAGGTGAATGGCTTCATCATTTGATTCTTTCAGATGAACAAGATTTAGAAGTTAATCAATCTGAATTTTTATTTAATAATCATTCACAGTTTGATTTAGTTTTTAATGAAAATTCTGAAAATTTAGAAGTGGAGGAAAACCAATCTTGTTTGACAACGTTTTTCACTTTGACGGATGTGGATTTTGAAGAACATGATATTTCAAATTATGATATGTCCATATCTTCGTTGAAAGAGAAAGAAGTTCATGAAGAAAATTGTTATGTTTCTACTTCTATTTCAGAAACAAAAGAAACTGAATCTAAAACTTCTAGTTTCGCTGAAGAGATTCGAGATTCATCTTGTGGAGATCTTATTATTGATCATTTTATCACATCTCCATTAGTTCTTGATTTTTCACCTAAAGAATCCAATGACTTTCTACCACATCTATATTCTTATGATGGACATAGTAAAACCTCAAATAACTTATTATGTTCAGATTTTTCTGTGAATCGTGTCATGAATATTAGTCAGTTTATCCTAGAAGAAGAAACCAAACCACCCATAGACTTATCTTTTGAAGAAGAACTATTTAATGAAATTTTTTCTTGTAATGATCTTTCTTGTCCACGAAAAGAATTTCATTTTCTTAATGCTTCAACCTATTTTTCTTTGTACCCGGATATTTTTGATCAAGAGGCAATGTATAGTTCATATTCTTATTTCACATTGTCACAATCTTATACGGTACAATACAATCATGATTTGCATTTAGAAAATGAAGAGATTAATCTTTCTTCACATGAAACATTTCTTCAATTACATACATGGGAATTATGAAATATTCAAACAAGCAGACTTGAAGAAGTCTATTATGATTCATCGAAATTCTTACATCAACAATCTTATCATGATCAGTCACTTGAGTTTGAAAATCAATATGGAACAGGTAAAGTCAATGTTGATCATCATCATAATTTACATCTTATAATAATTAATGATGAATTTTCACTTACCTTGTTGGATTCCATTAGTTCATATCAAGTTAGTGATTATGAGGAATTTAATCCCTATCAAATTGATCAGGATATTAATCATAATGTGGAGAAAACTCTTGAAATTGAATTTAAGAAAATTGAATTTGAATTTCATGATCTTTTTAAACGGCATGTTTATCTGCAAGATGATGTTCATATGGATAAAAACCTACAGGAAGCATTGTTTAACTTTGAGTTTCTTTCACATGTTTCTTTGCACAAAACTTTAGCACATGATTGTCACGATATATATCTCTTATTACCATATTCTTTCGAACAATCCTATTTTATTAACCACACATATTATGATAGGATTGCAGATTGGCTCGAGAGATCTTTTCTTGTGAAGTTTCCAGAGAATGGTAAGATAGCATTGATTTTGTTTTTTGAAAATCAGAATGGTAAGTCAGATTTATTTATTTTTGGTTTCAAAATACTTCAATTCTTATTGCTGATTATCATTTTGTTTGATTTTGCAGGATTGAGGTTATTACGATGGCTTCATTGGAAATTTTCGTTTACTTAGTTTGTATATATTTTATTTTATTAGTTTAGGTTAAGTTTATAATTTAGGATGATTTATGTTTGTTTACATTTCAATAAATGCAGGTATATGGAGTTGTGGCAACATCATTTTAAGAATGAGATGACGGCATCATTATCAGGGAAGTAGTTCTTTACTTTCTCTTGTTTTCTTTAATCGTCTCATTAAAAGAAAGAACCTTTCATCTTCTTATAGCTGCATACTCATTAGGATTTATTTTGTTACTTTGATTTCTGAATAAAACACACTGGATTGACATCTCATCAATAATTGAAAAACAACTTTGACTTAATTTAAAAAAAAAAAAAAATAGGGATAACAAAACTTTAAAACATGTTAATCGATTTTAATCTCTCATTTTCTTTGCTGGTAATTAGTCATATGTTGTTAAACCTATTTTTCGTTTGATCCGATCTTGATTTAACTCATGTGTTATATGTGTGGAATTTATTTTGAATTTTCATTTTCTTTACTTAGAGTTTTTCGTAGATTTTGAAATCCTTCATCTTTCGTAATTTGCTCAAATAAAACTCATGTATATATTGGTTGTTTTCATTTTTTCCTTTGATTTTTGTGGTTCTTTTGATTTTTCAAAATCAGGAGACATGATTCAGATCTCGGAATGTTTTTATGCCATGAAATTGGAATCTGATTATATAAAACATGAAGAAAGCAAGACTTTTAGAAATCTGTTCTTTTCTCAGAAATAAAAGAAAAGAAATTTAACTGTTGCCAACAAAAAATTACTTGACGAAAACTTTCACTTTATTTCTTTTCTTTTATCATTATCCTCAAATTGTTGGATTCAATAAATATTGAATTCATTATTACTAGGAATTTTATTACTTATTTAGAAATCAATTCTGGGAAATCAGTTGCAATTTAATAGTAAAATCAGTGATCTATAGATCCTTTACGCTATTTTGCTCGTAAAGAGTTTCCTATTACGTTCCCCTATTATAAACATGCAAATATCTTGTGGATGAGCACTTAACTGCTGAGTATGAAGTCTTCTTTAAACTTATTAGCTTGGGATATAAGCCGTTGGGTAGAATGGGTTAAAAGACGTACCCTTTCGAGGCTATGAATGCCTGCGGGTAGGAGGGCTCCGTCTGTGGCATACTTGGATTCCAAATCATAAATGTTATATATACAAAAATCTAAAAGAATCCAAGGTCATCCCACACTCGTGAAGAGGTTCCAATGCAGCTTACCCATTAATAAATTGAGAAGTTCTAAATATTCATGTTTTATCTTATCTTGGGACTAGAACGGTAGGATGTATGGTTAAAAGTCAACCCTTTCGAGGCTATGGACGCCTGCAGGTAGGAGGGTCATGACTGTAGTATTGGGATCATATCTTTAAAAACTGGTTGAATATCAAAATTGTATTGTATTTCCCAGGATTAATTTCTTTTGGAGTCTTATGTTTTTTGAAAAAACTTAAAATTCGTATCATTTTTGAAGGTAATCTCTGGATAATGATAAAAGAATTGAAACTGGTATTAGTTTGAAATCTGGTCTTATCATAAGGCACAGTTCTTTTATTTTTAAATGCCAATCTGAGTTAAAGAAAAATTTTCTTATCTTGCTACATACATAAGTCAGATTTCATGTTTTCATAGAGATAACTGTTTCGCCCAGTCAGTCGCCATCTGTTGTGCCCCTACCCAACAGCCTTTAAAAAACATTATTTCTTCAAATAAAATTGTATTTTGTTTTGATGAAATGTTTGAATTTCATATAGCAAACCTAAAGAATTGATAGCTACTGAAATGGTGACATTCCAGAAGCTACTGAAACATGAAATTCATCGCAAATTTCTTTCACCCAGCTAGTGGAATCTTTAACAAAGGAGTTTGTCTTTCCTACGAGGGGTTTTAAAAGAGTCGCCAGGTATTTCGCTAGTTTATAGGTTGGAGAGCCAATGGTGTTCACAATTGGTCTAAGGGGAATGCCATTTTTATGTATCTTCGGAAGCCCGTAGATTCTAGGGGCAATGCCTTCTCTGGGAAGAAGTTTCTTTTTCAACCCTTCATCTAGTTTCGAGTTACTGATGGCATTGTAAACTGTTTTTTGAATTTTCTTGCTAGGGTCTTTGATTAGTTGTCGATAGCTTCCACAGGCGAGATGTTCCAGCATCTTGTTGTTATAATCAACTGTATTTAACACAACGGTGGCATTGCCCTTATCGGCCTTGATGATCTTGATATCCTGGTTATTTTTAAGTTTAAACAAGGCCGTTTTTTCCTCTCTGGACAGGTTAGGTCTCGGTGGTTTCGCGTGCCTGAGAATCATGGCACACTCCTGCCTGGCTACCTCGGCGTCCTCTTCAGGCAGATGCGTGACCACGTTTTCTATACTGCATAGTAGATTCTTAACTGGTATCTTTCCCGGTGCGATGGCAAAGTTTAGGCCCAATTCCAGAACCTTGGTGTCGCTGTCATCCAATGCTACGTTAGAAAGATTGACCACGTTGGATTTTCGTTCTCTGTCTGCAACCATCCCAGGTCTCTGCGCGTTGAGGAGGAGCGAGTATTAAAAATTATATTCTTTAATTAAAAAATTAAAAACTTTATTTAAATTGATAATTTTCAATTTTTGAACTTTAAAAATAAAATAAAAATAAAAGGTTCATTTAAATGACATGATAAATTATATTTATAGGATTATAAGTATAAATTATTATTGTAAAAATAAAAATAAAATTTGCCCTTGACCTTGCATAATAATTTTAACCTTTGCCCCCATTTGCCCTTATCTTTTTTAAAAATTTTAATTAAAAAATTTTAAAAATAAAATTTTTAAATACTTAACCCTTTAAATAAAATTTTTTAAAAATTAAAATTTTTATTACCTTACCCTTTAATTAAAATTTTTGTCACCTTATCTTAGTGACTAAGAACAAAGGTTGAATATTATTTACCTTTGGTTATTAAAAACCCTAAAACATTAAAATTCTTCTAAAATCAACTAACTCAAAAACTACTGCTATTAAACCTGAACCGACTTCTTCTAGGTTTTCGAAAGGTCGAGTATAAATATACCTTTTGGGCCAATTGCCTCTCACCATAAGCTTCTAGTTCTCCTGAGGATGATCCCAGAGTAGGGGTCGAAACGTCGAGATCTTCAACTCTCCAACGCAGCTTCCTTCTTTACAATTCTCCAACTGCGTAATGACTACCTTTAAACTTTATTTTAATTTTATCATATTTGCACAAACACCAGGAATTAATGTGAATTTTATAAAGACTTAGAAATGAGCATACTTTTCCTTTTTATTGAAAATTATTGTCTAATTTATCCACCGGTTATTTGAATAACGGCACATCAATGAAGATTGAAGGAGCTATTAATTCAATGGAAAGGTTTGTGAATTTTGTTTTATTCATAACGAGATCCTCATATTAAATCAACTATCTGTTCTCCGATGTTGTAGAGATTTGAGAGATGCCAGCCGAATCTATGGATTATTATATTGCTAATAATAATAAAACAAATATCCTGTAGATGCTGAAATGTTTTAATTGCACGTATTGAAACAAATCGCAGATTTTGAAAACGCCAAAAGAGCTGGAAAGATCATTGGTTAAGCTATTTATTTTCTCATGATTGAATTCTGTTTACACTTCTTTCTTTTATTATGATTTTTGTTTTTCATGTGCAGATGCTAAGGAGATTGTTATGATTATGGAAATTGCCAGGAGACGAATTTTATTCTCTGTCAGTTATTAAAAACGCGTCCTCAATTAACAGGCGTTTTTCCAGGCCACGTTGTGAACAAATGGAGACAGATATGAAAAATCCGTGACATGGAATTTTCTCAGAACAGACCCATTTAGTTGTACTCGCGTGGATTTTGCCAAAAAGTGATGGATTCTGGGAGATTTTGGGGGTTTTCTGGACGCGATTTTTGCAGTTGCGATCGGCAAAATTTCGCCTGTGTAAAACCTAATTTGGATTCCGTTTTTGGTTATTTAAGCAGACTGAAATTTGCAGGAAATGGAGGTGGACGTGGAGGCTTCCAATGCTGAAGAGATTTCTCTCTTGTAAGCTCAGAAAATACTGCTGCCTGAGGTCGATAGTTGATGGAGAGGAGACAACAAGACTGTGGCTTGATTTATCTACAATTTTAGACATCTATCTGTTTTCAGCTACGATATGTTAAATTGGTGATATTTTTAATATATGTTTTTAGTTTGTATACTTGGCATATAGTTTTGATATCTATCAGTCTTGTCATTTCTTTTCTACTTTATCTATGTTTGTTATAATTCTTTAAAGAATTTTGCAAATATACATGTCTTGTATGATTATCGATTTTTAATGTTTTTGACCTTGGTGATATGTCATGTTGTTTAATTAATGATCGATATCATTGTTTATATAATATGTAATGATTACTGTATGGTTTTGTTAATGTTTAAATTTCTTTAAATATTATCAAGTATATTCATGCAGTATTCCTATCAGCATAATTTGATTTCAGGTTTAATATTCTTTTCACTTTTGATGAGGATAAGATCGATGATAGATTAATATGCTGTTTCTTTAAACTATTTTATGGAAAACAGCCAGTGAATCACATTCAGGATTAAACTTACAGCAAAATAACACAATTTCTTTTCTTCTCATTATGTTAGTAACAATTCATTAAATCAGAATTTAATATTTATACTGCTGTGAGATTAGTCTTTGAATTTTGTAATTAATGTATATTTGTTAATAATATAATTTTGTAATTATTTTAACATGTTAATATTTGATTAATTTTGTGATTATTATATTATAAGTTAAGATTAATTGCATAGATTTAGTTCATAGACTATTATTAATTATATTAATAATTCATTAGTAATTAGATTAACTAGTTTAATTTTGTACATTTGTTAACAAGTTTGTTGTGTATATTTGTAGGTATTTAATAGATTTAACAATAGATTCGTTTTAGTTTTAGACTTTCAGGCTAACAGAACCTTTAAACCTGTCGGAAACAACCATCCCAAACAGCTTGGAACTTTCTCTAAGGATCTTGGTCTGGGTTGTCTTCCCCGTTACGTGCATAACCACATATGCCCGTCAACACCATTCGAATCTATCAACATTATATTGGTTCACAACAAGGAAGTGGAGAGGTTGCATTGTTTCTTCATTGTTTAAAATTTATACATGAAATATTTTGGGTATTTTGACATAAGAGTATTATGAAATTTAAATACATAAATAAAAGTCTATTCATCCATAAAATATCAGTATTTTACTTATCAATTCGAATCCATCAACATCAAATTGATTCACAACAAGATAGAGGGGAAATGGCACTATTTCTTCATTGATTAACATTTTTACATGAAATATTTCAGTATTTAGACCTGAGAGTATTATGAAATTTAAACACAGATAATTTAAATCATAAAATAAAATAATTGGGAATTATAAGCTCCCCCAAAGAAATCAATAGCTCACCCAAAGTGCAATCCCTCCATGAGCAAGAATATGCAATAAAAACTAGAAATGGTTGAGAGAAAGTGTTGCAATAGAAGAACCCATGAGATTCCCTATAGATTTCACATAAAAATACAAATCCATTAAATCTACATGAAATACCTGAGTTGCCTCTCCAAACACCAATTTGGATGGGAATATTTCACCTTCGAAATTGGCTAAGGCAAGAAAACTAGTCATCCACTAGCTCTCACAATTCACAAATGACAATTTCTCAAATGAAAAAAAGATCGTATCTTATTTGATTCCTATATTTTATAAAAATTCTTAGCCTTATAATGCTACCAATCCATCCATAAACTCAATCCAATTTGAATTTGGGTGTGTGCTCAATATTTTGCATGTCTCCTCCCTTTCTTAGCCTTCCATCTTACCCCAATTTGAGTAGGAACCCATTGAGCTTCCCCAACTCACATGAGAACCCTATTTGATGGTTTATTTCATCTTTACATGTTATATATGTCATATTTAAGCCTTCATATCTGATTTTTTCCATAGGTGTCATAGCATCTTCATCATTGTTGTCATAGAGCTAGGGAATCTAGTCCAAGTGTTCGACTAGCTCCAAAATGCCTCTTCCTCTTCCATGGGAGTTACTCTTCCACTCCAATTCGACCTTAATTGTTGAATTCCAAGTATATTTACCTTCCAATTCATCTCAAGACCCTCAGGATTCTTATGGATTCGAAATGACAAGAGGAGGATGCCACATGGCATAGAAAATCTAGCTTGTGTGGGTCCTACATTCTCCATGTGTCTTCATGATCAATTGTCACTTTGATTTTATCTTGTATTTATTTATTTATATCATGTATTGAATATTTATTCCATTCTAATTTTCAAGCATCATTTATTTTCCCCCTTATTCCAAATCCCAAAGCTTCCACCCCCAACCTAGGAAACTAGTAATTTTCCTCCTTGACAATTATTTGACCCTTAGCATCAATTTGACAAACTCTCATGAATATGGAAAATGTGATTAGTCCATTTTGACCCAATGCAATATTTGGGACATGACAATTTACTTGAAACAAAAGAAAAATTTGTGTGCCACATTTCCAAAATTCCTTGTGCAAGATCAGATACATACTATGTGAAAATATTTACAAATGAGAGATTTTATCATACTGGAATAGTGTTATTTTTATAGGAGAAGTCTAGAACTGCCACATCCATTCTAGATCGTATATTCCCAAATTCAAGTGGACACTGCACCTGTACCAACAATATAAGTGGTACAAAAGAGAAATGTCCAAGGAAACTAGGGTTATTAACTTATTGTAGATTGACAAAACTAGTCCATGGGTTTCTTTGACAGTGCTAGTCAAGGAAACACAGTGATATGTGGTGTTGGGTGTGTTCTGTTTACCTCAGATGATATCAATTTCCCTTTCAAAATTGGTCTAGGAATGCACTCAATCATCTTGGAAAAGCTGAAAGATATGGTTCCTCTACTCAGAATTGCTTTGGAGAAGGGGCTGGAAGGTCTCTAGGTCTCCAGGTATTTGGGGATTCCGAGCTAAAGATTGAATGGGAAAAAAAATCAGAAATGCATAACTTATTCCTACAGCCAATTCTTCATTAGATCAATCTCTTGATGGGTAGATTATGTATTTTACCTTTCATCCATGTTTAGAGGGAACACAACATGCTAGCAGACATACTTTTTAAAAAAAATTGAAGTTATTGAAGAATTCTTGGTGTTGGCGGAAGATGGAGAGGATGGGAATCATCTTCAAGGGTCGAGATCCCAAACCCTTCATGAGCTAGTGTTTATTTCCTTGCTTTCCGATGTGATTTCTGATTATAGGCACTAATGTTTCCTCGTGATGGGCCAAGCTATAATCTTGATGTGATAGATTGTTTCCTTTGAATGGTTCTGACTCTCTGAGTTATTTTTTGAATTTATGGAATTTTACAGAACCTCTTGGTGGGCATTTAACTTTTGATGCAGTGAAGCTATTTTCTTTTTGACAATATATAGGGAAGTGATGACAATTGTGATAGTTTTTCCTTGTTGTTTATGTGCCTCGTAGCACTTGAAAATGCAACTTTCAGTCTTCTTGAAATATGAAGGAACAATTTTTTCCTTGGAGAAAAGATAATAGAAATATTACAAGTATCCAAATATATTAAAAGAAAGAAACAAACTAAACTGTCATAAGGATTTAGATTAGTCACTTCTATTGGCATAATTCAACAATGAAAACATTGCTTTAACACAACCATAATATGAAAATACTACCATCCAATTAGATAAATAGTTATATTGGATAGAGTCGGTCTTGTAAAACATATTTTTAATGATAGTTCTAAAAAAATAAACTTATTTGAAACATACCCTCAATACAAAGGTGTGACCGATATGAATTCAAATTCTAATCCCTATATCAAAAATATGAATACCATTGGATTAGGTCCTCTTGGTGTCGTTTCAACCATTGCACTAGTGGTTGTTTCTACCATTGTCACATCATGGGAACTTGCACCCTATTCATGTCCCTCATTTGCAGCTTTAGAAATTGTTTCCTATGTAGCCCTTCTAGCTGCATCTTCTTGTCTTGCTCATTCTTCTTCCATTGAAACATGAAGAGAAAGAGCCAATTCTGGGTCCAAATTAGGACAACACCAAAACCAAAAGTTCCCGCACGTCTAGTGGTAGTTGCAGCTGCAAATCCATTTCCATCTTCTACATCCACTATAAAGATAGCAAAGCTGCAACAAAGAACTTGAAGTTATGACTTTAGTAGTATGACATTAAATGACTAATATTATAATCTTCCACTCCAAAGTATATGCAAAAATATTGTGTGCCTGATAAGGGCAACTTGCGAGAACATTTGGACCTGTAGGAACATGAACGATATGACTGTTCTCATTACTATTCATGGATTCTAGAAGGGAATCCAACTTCTTTGATTTCCCATCATCATCTTCTCCAAAATCCACAATATCAAGTGCTACATTATTTTTCTTCGACTTCTTTCCAATCACCTTAAGAATCCTTTTATTAGACTTAACAGGGCTGAAACAAATAAGGAAATGCTGAGAAAGGTTTAAAAAAATATTGTTTACGAAAATTAAATTAGTAAATATTTAATTGCAATAACCCTCTAATAAAAATGATCATACGTTGCTGTTGTTTTTTGTTCTGACAATGTTTAAGAGCCAACTGTGCAATCTGAACACTAGATGTCAAATTCATTTCTCCACCAACTTCCAAACCTGTAGGGTAAGAGTAAAGGACATAAACAAATCTATTATAAACAAAAAGAAATGTAAATTCACGAGAAAATCATTAGCAAGCAGGTTAGCAAGTTAGCATTGAACAACATAAAAAGAACTAAAAATGGGGACTATAATATCACCAATATACTTTATAATAATATATCATAATACAAATATGGATTGGGGAATGATGGTGTCTCTAGGTGCTTGGATAGGTTTTTTAATACGAATGTTATGAGGGAAGTGGATAGATCAAGAAACATCTCAGTCAATTTTGGAGTGACATAAATTGGAGACTGAATAAACAAACAGATATTCAATTTCTTTATAAATCTAGCTTGACATAAAGTTGTCAAATATGAAATTTCTAACATAAAAAGCACTAGAAATATCATAGTGCTAACAAAAGCTACTTTAAATAGACAAATGATATTTTTTTCTCATCAACAATCCAAAAGATAAAATAGAAGGTAGCTACAAATGTAAAGTGAAACAAAAGCTTACATGTTGCATGAATAAACATCCCTCCACAACTCATTCTGCAACAAGAAATAATGGTCAAGTATGAACTCTAAAGAGATATTCTATTACTTACCTCCCTAGGGAAAATCACATTGACTTCAAATTTAAATATGGGGTCATCTAGTTCCTCAACACGCTTCCTTTTAAAACCCATGTACAAATTCCTAATAGAATGTCAACACTCAATATTTGTCTATTCTTTAAAACAATTTGAAAACTTTTAGCAACTCTCAGTTTACAATAGGTAAGGTTTTTATCCTCAAAGATATTCTTCAGAAACAAAATCAGTGCTCAGTGACATGTAAAAACCTAAGAGACATTTCTATTTGTTAGCATAGAAATTTTTCATCACCATCAATTAAATGCATAAAACTTGACTCTTTGAATAAATTTACGAGGAGAATCCTAACCTTAATTCAAGAATGAGTCGCAAAAGACCTGAAGGATATTTAATTTTTCAGTCACAAAAAATGATCCAAATTGACTCAAATGTTTCTTGGCCTTATTGATCCATAACAATGTTTGTATATGTTAGAACTACAAATGAACTGAAGGATGCACCCATACTTGTTGCTAGTAGAAGATTCCTTCATAAATATGCTACAAGAGACACATAAATGCATACTACAGTCCCTCAAAGGTGAATACTGGGAAAGATTCAAATAGGTTCCAGTATACCCTAACCAACAGTGGAACCCTCTTCAAAGTTATAAATTAAAACTGGTGTAAGGAATTTCTCCAACAGTGAATGGGATATCCTACAGGTCTGTGCTTTAATGATCTGTGTATTGACCTTTGAGCATGTTTGCTGACCTCAACAACCGATATGAATTCCCAAATTAGTGAATCCGTTCCTTCATTTAATTAATCATCCAATTGTTTGGTACTTGTTACTAGGGATTTCCTTACAGGAAATGAATTCAGAATGTGACAAAATATGAGGATGTTGTTGATGTTATGAAACTCAGTACATACTACAGACCTTCCATGGAGATATAAAATAATTTTCAGAATTTATTAGTTATGGTTAATTCATCTTAGAGGATAGACACACTATTGTGATGAAGCATGTAAAACCCCAAAATAATCTTAGAACAAAACAAAAAGTTCCCTCTTCTTCTGCTAATAATTTTGGGATCCAAAACAACAAGGATGAGGCTCCCAAATTTCCCCATTAATTCCTGTGTCCTTTTCCTTTTCATCCTCAAGGGAGATTGATCAATTACATTACATCAGTTAGAGAACTGCAATGCTATCTTTATCCATGGTCATTATTGAACTCATATCATGAGGTCCCATCAATACTAGTACAACATAAAATTATGCCACCTAATCATCTAGGGAATCCTTATCTAATAAGAATCATTCTAGCATTCTAAAATCCACAGCATCCAACCTTCATCAACACGCCACCCCATTAAAATCGTGATGAAGATCACAAATGACCATCCATGCAAAATGGAAGGTAACAAAGGGCATAGTGAGTGAAGGCACACCACTAGTCATCTTGGGAGGCACATAGGAATTACATAGACAATGGGGCGGTGTACGCATGCATGTGCCAACGTAGGGTTTTCCTAAATTTAGACTTTGTTATTGTTAAATCAATCTAGAGGATTTTCCTAATATTGGAAAAGGTGTATGAGTCAGGTGGTTAGATATTTAAGGGTAGGGTGCACTTCCATGGAAAGATCTCTAGTAGGGCACTCTTTCCCAAGAATATTACTCATGTATGTAGGACTTAAACAGGTTGCCTATCATTGTCCCTAAGCTCTCTCTCCTATTCTATAAAGGAGGGATAACACATATTAGTTTTTAATTTCTTAAGAGTTTTGGCAAGAGATATGCTATGTGAGATTCTGTTTTCTAAGTTAATAGAAGCAAATGTAATTGACAGTTCATATTTGTAGTTGATGTTAGTGTTTTCAATTTGTTAGTGTATCCAGATCTAGTATTCAGACTCTATAGCTTCAATAGGAGTTTAAGCTTTCCAGTTTCCTAGTTGTTAGGGTTTTTAACGACCCTCCAAGGGCTCCGATAAACAAAACTAAAGGTCATGCATCATTTCTTGTAAACTGATAAAAATAAGCAAAGTTTAAACATATATTGACTGTTCTTTTTATTTTGATCTTCCAATATACCATAAAACACTAATTTTAATTTTCATCATTCCACATGCATAAAAACCATAAGATATGCCTCCATGGTACAACTAATTTAAATAATTATAATTCATGAAACAATATAATTTTAACAATAGTAGAATACATGTTGACATTGCTAGTCGTTTCCATTTGAGGATGAGGATGAAGGTTGTTTTGTCTTTTCTCTGCTACTGTTGTTGTCTCTAGATTTCCAATCACATTGGATCCACCAGTTTCCTCCCTACCATACCCTGACGGGTACTCTCCTTCCCCTAGGACCCCCAAGCTCGTCCGGTCTAACCAACCTTGCTATCAATGGAAGTACAATGCCACACTGGTGTTGGGAGGCTCCCAACCTCACTCACGCTGTACTGAGCCACAATATTCTATAGTCACCTCAAATCCACCGAAAGGGTTTGATCTCCCAACTATGGCAGGACTGAAGAAGAATAAGATGAAGACCTCCTCGCTCTTCCATTTCTTTATATTTTACAAACCATTTCGTTAATTCCCATGCATCCCATGCATCACTTTTAGTTAACTCTTTAGTTACTTTAATCAATTAATTAATTAATTTTTATTTACCAACTCACTCGTTAGTTATCTTTAGTTCTCTGATTCCTTTATGATTAGTTAGGGTTTCACTTTAGTTCAAGTTTTCTTAATTTACGCTCTTAACGGATTTCTTAATTTAGCTTGATTTTAGTTTATTTATCTTTATTTATTTATTATTTATTTATTTATCATTTTTCATTTGATTTAATTTATTATTATTATTATTTATTAAGTTCTTTATGATCAATTTTATTTTACCTTAATTAAATTATATGTTATTTACCATCGCATTCTCATCGCGACCAGAATTATCAAGGTGCTATGTTTCGAACATGCCCTTCCAATAATTCCCACAAGTGGGGAATTTGCTATGATAACTGAGCCAATGTTATCTCAGTTCTCCTACCCTGGGAAGAGCCGGGTGGTTCCTGGGGAATAAGGTTGAATCCTTACTGTGCGCCCCCCAGTAATGATCTTCATGAGTGACCGACTCACGGCCTACCCTCACGGCACACGCATCTAATGAAATGGATTTTTTCTCACTCTATTCAAAGTTCATTGCATAGTCCAAATTGCTAGCCTTACAAGTATAATATTTTTAGCCCCGTCACCTAATGTGGATCAATTGGAAATCACAATCCCATCACCTGCACATAAAACAACCCATGCATCAAATCTCATAGATCAGATTTCAACTATAACAAAACCATCAATCAACCTCAAGTGTTGAGGTTTCCCGACTCATTCAGTGTCCATGCATGCTAGTGCATCAAACATATCATAAATCAATCCTGTTATATACAAGAATGATATCATCTGCCATAGTCGCCGACTCAACTAGAGTCTTTTGCATCTCGATGCTTTCTTGCATTTCATGTGCATGCCTTTCCTATCACACTCGACAGACCATCAGAGTACATGCTACATAACTTTTTTCAAAACATTATACAACTTTATTCATTGCTGGTAAACTCACATGATTTTTCATTCATAATTAAAATCATAATATAACAACATGCATAATTCAACCAAATGTCGACATTATTCTCATAGTCATAGTTTACTACTCAATATGCCATATAATCCTTCTTAGGTCATATCTCAGCAATAATTTCTTGCTTCAAACAAGTCCAGATCATCCTAAACTGGATTCCATCAAAAATTACATTCATACAAAGTTATTTTAAATTCCAAAATTGAAGTAGTGGGGTCATTCATCATAGAACACCCTCAAAGAGTAGTCGTAATAATATCATAAGTCAAGGTAAAAACAGGATGTTACAGGGTTTTAGTTTTTGACTACTAATCTATTTACCATGTACTCAAATTTTTAACAGTAACCAAGTCACCTACATGTCATGCTGCATCACAGCTTATTACCCAGATGACTCGGTGAATGGAAGTGGACCCACATGTGGTATACAAAGAGTAGTAATCTTGTTAATTTTTGTGATTGATGTTGGACCCTCATCCATAATTAATTGAATGTATCGGTCTCCAAACCATATAAACCCTCTATAAAACCCCGTTCAATCCATTTTTAGTATATGATGATGAAGTTAGGGAGACATTGACCTCATTTACTTACCCTATAGTAGCAACGAAGCCTCTATTCTTGCAGTTTTGTGCATATATGGAAAGTATAGGTATGTACTCACCATCAAGCATGCCTCAAATAGTCTTTTATCCAAGGAAAGACATGGACTAGCATTTTTATCTCCAGATATGTCACTTTAATCCATGAAAAAGAGAATCACCGCCCTTCAAATTACTGCGAGAACCATCAACTTAGTATCCTCATTGAACCCTTGGGCCCTAATTCCCTTTTTCATTTTCCCAAAACAAATCTAGGTGTAAGCAAATCTTGAGACTTAAGCATTAAATCAAACCAAACACTTGACAAACAAAGCTAGACAAAACTTTCTTCTAATGAAAAACTAATGTTTCTTAGACATGGAAAGAACACATATTAACCATTTTTAAGTGCAAATATGCCGCTTCAAGTCATGGAAAAAAAATCACCTTCTCTATAAATAATGCCAGAGCCATCAGCTCATTAAGCCCTAGATCCTTTTATTCATTTGTCCAAAACAAATCTTGAGCATTGAATCAAATCAAACACTTAACGTACAAAACAATATGTAACTTTCTTGTAATGAACAAACAATATGTTTTTTAGGTCAACTATGTGTAAGTAGAAGGGAAGTTATAGAACTTCCTATAGAGTAAAATTGCAGGATCTGTATAACTCAACAGATCATGAATTCTACACCTAGTGACTAGATGAATGAAATATTATCACCTCTTAGGAATCTAGATGACTTTGACAAATGAAATTTTATACTATCACGCCTTATAAGAGGAACAAGGAATGCATTGTTGTTGTGATAATATGTAACTTCAATACATCAGGGCCAAATAGATTTCATTAACTGGTTATGTATGTCATCCAATATATTCAGGAATCTATTTAATATTTATTAAGTTATTCAACCACCAGTAAAGTCACTCAAACAATAGGTGCCTATAAAGATTTTATTTTGAGTCTCGACAAGAGTTTATATTGAGTAAATGTGTCATTTATCATTATGAGATTATTACAACAGAATGTAATCACACTCTTGAAATATCCATTAAACTGGAGAAACATTGCGACATATTACAATGGAATATAGTCACACTCTAAACAGATCCCTTCGTCTTGACGAGGAAACACTCTATGAGGGAAAAAACATGTATCTGAGTATTTGAACCTCTATTTAGGTATGAAGCACCCTTTAACAACTAACCAAAACCCTATGGACAACCTATAAAGATCCGAAATCTTATCAAGTTGGAAAAAATCCCTTTTCCACCGGTGAGACTAAAGAGTCTTGGAAATGCGTCAAACAATTAAATCTAGAACAATTTTTACCCGATTCCCTTCTCAAGGATGAAAATTTACTTGGCCTTTCTCTAAAGGGCTCAAATATAGCGTTATTTTTCATTTCAAAGGTAAAAATACAAGGCCTTACAAAATTATGAGGAAAGGGTATTGAGATCGTGACCTATAACCATCAGTGCGAAAATCCCATGAGATGATAACTAGAGCATCTTCAAAACTAAATTCAAGCACCTTCAAAACTAAATTCAAACCATGTATAGTCATTTTCATTAAAACAAATCGCTCAAATTACATCAAAGAGGAAAAAAAGCAAAATAACTTGTAAAAAATGTATGGTGTAAAGTTAAAGAGGGTTTGTTCTTGTACCTTTGAACAAGTAGCATTTATCCTCCATTATAACCTTCATGTGCTAAAATTTCTCCAACAATTGGCAGTATTCACACTACTTGCCCCTCATAACCCACCAAACCCTCCTCGCCTCCATCCAATGCAAAATATTTGACGCCAATGGTGTGTTTAGACAGGCTATTTGGCGCCAACGAGCTGGTTGAGTAGTATGATTGACGGAATTGGAGAGTGAAATATCCATGGGTTCAGGAAAATCGTCCATCGACCATGAATGGCGTAACAGAGGTGGGTGGAGAGCTGTTGGGTTGACACTTGCATTTGCATAATAGATTTTTTTGTTTTTGATATATATTTTTTGTTTTATTTTTATTATATAAATTATATATAATGTTTTTGTTTTTTTATATATTTATTGTTTTATTTTTGTTATTTAATTATATAAATTATGTTAATTGGTTATATATCATATTTTAATAATTATCATATAAGTTGTTTAGTTTTATAAATTAGGATTATTATAAAATTTAATTAATTTGTGTTTTTTATAAATATAATATTTGTTTTAATGATATTTTTTGTTATAGTATAAGTATATATAATAAACTTAGATCGAGGGCATTGCACGAGAAGAGTTGTGCACATCGTGAATCAGGTGGGTGGTCATGACGTTAGATGAAAAATTTACATGGCCACTAATGCATAAAGGAGGTTTAACTTGATAGTGATAGGGAGAGGTCACCACTCCATACATATCATATTTTGTGATGTCATGAGGTCTGTATTAAGAGGTCGAGGAATCAAAATATTTACCAGAAAATATGAGATGGCTTCAGGCTTCTACCTTTATACTGGATATGGATCTGAGGTTGGTTCTAGGTCGGCACCCCAGTTTAATTATAATTGATTCTTTGATTGGTTAAAATATTTTTTGTGATGCTTCAAATGGTTCAAGTATTATATATTGGATCAACTTCTACGATGTTTAAAGGAACTCATCCTAGTGAATCTACATCGACTGGTGCAGCTAGACGGTCAACGGTCATGAATCATAAATATAGTTATATTGAAGTTAGAAAATCACCTCAGATGTATGGGACTTACAGGGACTCTTACATTGTCCAAGGATCAACAACTAGTTATGATGCTTCTAGCTAAGTATCGATATGGTACTGGTTATAGTACATAATTCGTAATTGATGTAGGGACCTAAGTTTTCCATTGGCATGCGCTTAACTGGGTTTGATTCAATGGTGTAGCAGGGATAAAGATGGTCAAGATAAAATTCATGCAATTTCTTTGTTGGATCTCTAAAGATCAAGGTGCATGGCACCAATATTACTAATAGAAGGTAGACAATTTACAAAATTTACACTTCATTGTCAAATTTGCAATTTTCCATGACATAATTAAAAATGACTAATTCATATTCTTCTAGCTAATCATTTTTTATGTTGTGAATACATTAGTCATTTATACTAGTCATTTTAACTCTGCCACTTATTATCTAGTCATATTTGTTAACTCTTGACTAAATTAGTCGTTAATTTTGGTCATTTATAGTTGGGTCAATCAAAATTTCTCATATTTAGTAGTAAAACACTTTAAAAACCTATGGTTGCTAGAATTTTTAGTCACCTAGTAGCTAATTCCTCATTTTGTACTAGTGTAAGTTCTATGACCCATGCATACAAAGGAAAGGATGGTAAAAATTAAGCTAAGACTCAAATTACTTCAAGGGACCATCAATAACTCAACCAACCATTGAGCGCAACATAGAAACATAGAGAAGCAGAGAGAAAATAGATCCAATCATGCACCCAAACCCCAACAAAATTAAAATCCACAATGGAGTCTCCAATTCTATTACGGAGAAGATTTCCTATGGCTTGGGCTAGACCACAACAAACAAGATGACACCAAAAATAAACCCATTTCCAAGCATGTTAAATATACAAGCTAAACTAACACTAAGGGATGTTCAATGTAGATCCCCATTGATCTTTCAATCAAACTTGTTACATAATCATCCATGGATAAAAAATATTTATATATACACATGAAATGGATGAGAAATGGACATTTTTATTAATATGAATAGAGATAAAGATGGAAAACTCTATCAGCACCTCATCGAAATCGAGAAACTGAGTCCCTCCACCTGGGCCTCCACCACTTCAATCCACCATACAAAGGAAAGCTCACAAAGATCAAGGCAAGCTTGGGAAATAACACTAGTGATCGCTTCAAAGACAAAGGGATGCATACTCAAGCACATAAGAAAGGGGCACAATTCCACTATAGTAGGCTTTCTCTCCAAAGTTCTCCTCCTCTAGCGCTTCATAATATCTCAATATATAGCCCTTCAATTAGAAGTGAAGGGTCGAAGTGGAGAATTTCCCGACATATCGAAGGTCAAGGGACAAGTCCTTCGTTACTTAGAGGGGGGAAACTCCAAATATTTTTTTTTTTTAGCACATTTCTTGATCTGCATGGGTGACAGTAGTGCAAATTACGTATGCATGGGTTGTAGACTTGTGGCCCGCATATACTTATAAAAATGTCTTTTAAGGGGTTGCACTGAATCATCAAGGTGATAATGAGAAAAAGGGGTAAAACAAATTTGCATATGGACATGGATAGGCCATTAAAGCATGATGATTAGGGTGTAAAATCATGCTATAACAAGAGGGGACTGTAATAACCTGTGTAGTAATCCTTGTACATATGTAATTTGTAATTGTTTATTATTGTGGCACTATATGTTGGGGAAAGGGTCTTTAAGGACATAGAAACATTATTGTTATTGTTTATAATTAATTAATAAAAATAACTAGCACAACATGGAACAATAAAGGAGTAGGGGAAGTCATGGATTCCACATGTGAGGGGGTTGGGGACTAGGAGTTGTGGCTCTCCCTAACAACACTTTGTTTCCTAATTTTTTGGTTATTTTAGCCTATGTTGGTATTATTGAACCTAATTCATGATTTAGTGGTCCTCCTTACTACTTGGGTGGATTCCACTTGTTGAATGTTCTCCTTTAGTGGTTTTGTAACTCATTTTGGAGGTTTAAATTGGTTTTGTAACCCCCCATTTACACAAGTGCGCCCTCACTAGCTATTTTTAGCATTGATACCTCAAAATTTGTGAAACTCCTCTTTTCTTATTCTGATTATTGGCTTTTGTAACCCCTCCACTCACTAATTCAAGTTCCTCTTCATGAATGAAGTGTCCCCATATGAATTTGAGTTGGGTTGGGTGGTTCGAAGTCACCCTCCTTGAAATTTGAGTTACTTGGGTAGAATTCAAATTGGTCTCTTGTGGTTGATTTAACTTCCTTTAGTTGAATCAAGTTCAATTAAATTGGTTCTAATTGACCTCCTTGGGTTTGAAATACCTCATTTGGGATATAAATCCATGCTTCACATCGTTGGGAAGTTTTTTATGCTAATTGATGAATGATGTAATACTCATGTAATTTCATTGTGAGCTTATATTTGGGAGCCATGTATTATATGCTATGCTTGTGAAATATGTTCTTGAAGAATGGGGTATATTAGACATTTTTTTGTGTTTAATGAAATCATGTACAACTCTATTATAGTTCCTCAAATTCCACTTCTTATCTCCATCTCGATCCTGCATGTAAATCCTAATGGTGAATAGCGATGTCCAGAGGGACTTGGGTGGTGAAGGAATTACCATAGAACCTAGTAGTGAGGTAGATGACAAAGTAGGTGGTGATGAATTGAGTTGTGGCTTCTCAAATTGATATTCTTGAGTTATTTTATTATTGAGTGCACCTCTTATGGATTCCTTGGCCTCAACTCAAGGGTGGTTGTTGGTATTAAGTTATTAATGAGAGGGAGGGGGAGTGAATCAATGATTGCACATATATGTAATTTAAATCAACTATGACACATTTTCATCAAACAAAACTTCTTCAATAGAAATGATAACAACCACAACAACACATAGATATCTAAAATATAATTATATATCTATAAATACATGTATATAATTAAATCAGTGGGAGATACCATTCTCAAAACATGAGAACCAACTAATTTCAAGTCTTGACTTGATTCCAGGTATAATCTGTGGGATACTGGTACCGATCTGCAACAATCTCTATCTACACAAGAATCAACTCACGATCTTCTGGACCAAACTTGAACATATATCAGTCTTCCTGCACAAACTATGACTTGCAGCTTCAAGTTTTGACCTCTAAAAAACTGTTCTCTCCAATTATGGAAGCATCGGCTTCTATTTTCTCTACAACAAAAAATGGAAGGATGCTACATCCCCCTAAGATTTATTTGCATCAACATAAAGGATGTTGCTACACCTTGATTATATTTTCTGTCACCAGATGGAAGGAGGATGAAACTCCTTGATATTTTCCCCATTCGACCTCCCTGATATGAAATGTGATTGTATATAAAAACTATTCAAAATAAAGAAATACTTTATCTTCACAATCCGCAATTGTTTCACCTTATTTATCTGTGTCTGTGTCTAAATAGATAGTTTCCTAAAAACAAAAATGTGCAAAACTTGTTGGAATATCAAGAAATACTAAGAGGGCGGGGGGGTGAATAAATATTAAAAAAATTATTTAAATTTTTATCACTTTAAAATAGAACATACAATATTATCGTGGAATCCCAATTGGGAAAACCACCAACGCTTTCTATTCTGCAAAATTATATTTAAAATATTTTTTTTAAGATACCACTTGTTGGAGATGGCAATCCCCAAGTTTCTCAGCTATAACTGAAGGATTCTACAACACCCTAGTTTCTTCATATTGCTACAGATAAGGAATCTACAACACCCTATTTACTAGAAACTACTAGAAGGAGGATACGACCCCCTACAGGATTTGCAACATGTCCTTACGCCTCCTGTAATGTCCCCGACCCTCCAACCGGCGAAGACGACGCTACCATGGCCTTAACCATCCGAGCAACCAGCCCCTTGAACATGTGCATTCATAAAATGTTGAAACAAAATGCATTGAAGTAGAGCATACACAGATACAATTATTTATCATACACAGCTGAAGCAACATACATTCATACAAGCATTCAACATGTTCACCATATTCATTAACAGTAAAATGATTGCAGGAGTAAAATAGACAAGATTACTTATCTTATGAAGAACTCGTTCCGCAACCAGCTACATCGCTACAACATTCCACCCAACCATAGGCTAGCATGCTCCTAAATCTCTCAGCAATGTTGCCACCCCCGAGCTGGGCATGATTCCCCAAGGAATAAGGAACAAGCAATCTTACACATAACCAAGGATACACAAAACACAGCGAAGCAAACACAGTTGGGTTTATCAGGCCATCAACAAGACAACAAATCCAACATGGTCAAGTTTATCAGGCCATCAAGGAACTGGGAAAGGCTAAATGCTAAGCTGGTGAGCCTAGTACAGAGCTAGGAACACTTACACCAGAACTAGCCTGACTTCTAACACACCCACACACACCCAACACAAGGAATCAGTCCCTTCTCTGCTACACAGTCCCTTAGGCCCTGACTTCCCTTCCAGTGCTATTCAGGGATTGTGGAGAAAAAATCCATCCCTATAGCTATGTCTATGTGGTTTCCAAACACACTAGGTTTATCAAGCAAACCAAGCCCCCATCTCTACTCCCAACACAGTCCGAAGACCAACCACTGCATACACGCAGTCACACAAGCGATTTACAGCATAGTTGAGGAAAACAACTCCTGATTCGTTCTTGTCCCTATCATGGCCAAAACAACTCCCAAAACAACATACAGTAGACTCAAATGTATCAGCAAACATAGTTCACAACATGGAGAAACAATAGGTCATCCTGGACAACGAAGCCACCAGGGGAAAACTTACATAGACCACACTGGGGAAGAAGATACAGACTCTCAACCTATGTGTGAGGAAATTTTTACACCAGACCCTGAAAATACAGAGGGAAAACACACCAGATTCCACTCTGTGGAAAAATGTGAATGACAACCAAAAAATGGCTCCCCTCCTGGCTGCGTGAGATTAAACAGAAAAGATGCCCGTGTGTGAGAAAATGAGCAGACTACCATCCCTTCGTGAGGATGAACAGACAATGGAGAGAATGCATAGTAGTGGAGAGAGTGGAGTTTCCACTAGAGTGATGGCGATGGTTTTTGCTTTCCATCATGAGGTCAACCTGTTGGTGGAGTGTGCATGTGGGTAAGGACTGATAGTCTTGCCACACTCCACTCACCAGCCATAATTGTCCCAACTAATAGCAGCAGTTTTTAATGGTGGTAGTTGAAGACAAGGGAAGGTGACACATGGCTTTTTTCCCCATCGGTTCATGGTTTCACAATTCCCCCCCCCCCTTATCCTTGGGAAAATCATTCCCTTTTCATTATGGTTGCAGTGAGCATAGATGGTTGGGTTCATTTAATTAAAGATGTTTATTTACATGATGAAAAAACTTGATATGTATGCCACATGCCCCGATATACCATTGGTGACAATTTCAACCCGAAACATAGCATAACCAATTGATTGTGGGGCCTTGGCCTTTAGCCCTGCACCATCATTATTTACAATATATACATCATAAACATCTAATGCAAAGGGGTCCAAACCAGGTTGTTACATTCCCCTCCCCCTTCAATAGTAATGTCCTCGGTGCTTTAAAAAATTGAACAAAATGCTACACTGGTATCGCCTCAGTGTTCCGCAGAATTGAACAAAAATGGATGTGCCAATCACATGGCATCCTCCAGCTCCCATGTAGCCTCTTCAGGTCCGTAGTGCTCCCATTGCACCTTTACCTGCCCTATGGCCCAGTTCCAGAGCATTGTGACCTTCCTGTCGAGGATGTGCATTGGCTCGATTTGGAACTCTCCCTCGGGTTCCACCTGAATCACATTCCAATTTATCAAATGGTTAGGATCATGTACATATCTCTTAAGCAAAGAAACATGAAAAACATTATGAGCTCTAGTGCTAGCAGGCAATGCAATTCTATATGCAACTGGCCCTATTCTTTCAAGCACTTCAAATGGCCCACAATATCTTGGTGACAACTTGGAACAACTTCCAAGCTTCAAGGAACTCTTCTTTTCCCTCACTCTGAGGTAGACATGATCCCCAACACTGAACTCACTGTTCACCCTATGCTTATCTGCATAGCTTTTCTGTCTGTCTTGTGCTGCTTTCAGATTCTGCTTGATCTTTACAAGCTCTTGCTCCATTTCCTTGAGCAATTCTGGTCCAAGCGCAATCCTGTTCATTGGGTTATCCCAAGTCACAGGTGTCCTACACCTTCTTCCATACAAAGCTTCATACGAACTCATCCCCAAGGAGGCCTGCTGTCCATTGTTATAAGCAATCTATACCAAGTGTAGGTAATCTTCCCACTTGGTTGTTTGTCCATCACGTACATGTGAAGCATATATTCAAGCACCTGATTAACTCTCTCTATCTGCCCATCTGTCTGAGGATGGTATGCAGTTCTGAAGTCTAGATTTGTACCAAAATCTGTAAACAACCCCTTCAAAAAGTTGGAAGTGAACTTGACATCTCTGTTAGAGACTATTGCCTTCGGCAATCCATGCAATTTGAAAATCTCCTTCATGAAGATCTTTGCAATGTCATCCGTCTTATGCGAAGACTTCATCGGTATAAAATGTGTTGCCTTTGTCAAATTTTCCACCACAACCATGATGGAATCATGTTGTCTCCAAGTCATCGGCAATCCTGTAATAAAATCCATGGAAATAACTTCCCATTTCCATTCCGGAACTGGCAAAGGCTGCAACAAACCTGCAAGGTGTTGGTGCTCAACCTTTGTCTGTTGACATTTCATACACCTCGAAATGTACTCAGCCATATCCCTTTTCATTCCTAGCCAAAATTACTGCTTCCTGGCTGTAGCAATTGTCTTCTGATATCCTGGATGACCAGAATACGGAGCTTGATGGATTTCATCCATAACAACTCTCCTCAAATCTGCTACATCTGGAATTTAAATTCTACCTTTATAAGTGAGAATTCCATCTTCTTCCAATATATATCCCTCATACCTCTTCTCAAGACTTTGCTGTTGCAATTTGTCTTTTACCTGCTTATACAATTCATCTCCAGCAGCATGACTAACAATTTGCTACTTCAAATCCGATTGGAAAACACTAAGAGATGCCACATGCATTTCTTGCACCTTCCTGTTAACACCCAAAAATGGTTAACTACATCATCTACCTCATTACATGGCTCATTTGTCCATTTTCCTACCATATCTCCATCCAAAACCCATAAAACCACCTAAAAGGTCACCAAAAAGCTTACAATGCCTCCAAAAGGCTATAAAATCCTTTTTTCCTCCAAAAAATATCCAAAAAGGAATAAAAAAATAAAATAATGAGGAAAAAGAGAAAAAAACAGCTGAAACCCTAAAACAGCTAAAACCCTAAAAGCTGACCTAAACCACATGGTTTTATAAATAAGTGATGGAGACCCATTATTCCATATCCACTATCATAAGCATCCTGCCTCTGCCGAAATTGTTCTCGAAACCCTAGCTTACCATCAAGCTACTTTCACCATTGAGAACTCCTTTTGGCCCATTTCCACCATCGGAGAAGGAGAAGAAGCAGCTTGGAGCTCGAAGCCACCGACATCGGACCAGCGCAACGGACTCCATCAACCTCCTCATTGGAGGTAACATTAATCAAAATTGTTATTTACTTTTCACCGTATTGCTTCATGTTATTTAATTTTTTTACCGTATTTCTTCATGAATGTTTAGATTAGTTTTTATTTTCAGCTTAACATTATTTAATTCATAAATCATTGAACTGCTACTAAGGAATCCATATTCCTTAGTGGGTGCTCATTCGCACAAGCTAGGGCTAAAACCCTAGCAACAGTTTTGGCGACTCCGCTGGCTTTTTTAATTTAATTTTTCTGTACTGTACCTTCGGCTGTCGTTTTCGGCCACCGGAAACCGCACTTTTTTCTTTCGTAGTCGCGGCTCGACCGCGCATTTCCGGCCCTAACCTGCGATCAGCCCGCCGCTGTCGACCATTTTCCTGCGTCCTAGACGCATCTTTGAACTTTCGCAGTCGCGCCCTGACCGTGCTTTTCCAGCCCACAGTCGCGATCTGACCGCGCCTGTTTTTCACACAGTCGCGATCCGATCGTAGCTGTCAGCCATAAACCCGCGACCCAGACCACGCCTGTTGCCTTCAAATCCGCGGTCCGACCGTGCGAGTCCGCCCCATACCCGCGGTCCGCGAACTGTTTTTTGCCTTTGTTTCCGCGCCGAAACCCAGCCTCTTTGCCACCATTTTTCCTGCACTTGCACAGCCACCTGTTCCACTTGCAGCCCTACAGCCATTTCTGTCCCTTGTTTACAGCATTGTTTTAAAAAAATTTAGCATTATTTATTTCAGAAAAATTCGCATGGTCAAATTTAAAAAAAAAAAAGTTTTTCATACATTATTATTGTTATTGAGTAACTATTTTGGATTCATCACCTCACAAGCACACAATCTGTCCCCTAATTAAAGTGAGACCTAAAATCTACTTAACTCAACCAACACTATAACCTCATTTGAGGAACACAAAAGAATCTTGTAGTTAGGTAGGATCGGGGGGATAGGCTTCCAATAACACCCCTCGGTTATTTACACGTGAGACATAGTTGTTGTCCATTAGGGAACCAAAATCCCTTAGTATTTTTTGACACGGTCACAACCGGTTTATCAGAGGGCCTCTCCCTTAGGAGGGTTGAAGTCGTGAGATTGGTTCCGGAAGTCTGAGTGGAATACCGAAATCCATTCAGTAACTGAAGGGCTACCTTTCGTAGTTCTCGGAATACCCCTATATAGGGATTATTGCGGTCAAAGAACCAAGTGGCAGATTTACCTTTCTGGACGTGTCATGAACGGGGTATCTTAGTTGCCATACTTCTAGGTTTGCGTACCCGGTGTCCCTCCCGGTAGGGGGATACTTTAGCCATTTGAATTTCCTATTTATATTGTCTGACTTGGATTTCATCACCTTGCAGAGGATATACTTAGTTGAGTCATAATACTATTAGTTAGGTGTTTGCATGCTCCCTTACCTCCTCTTGGTCTAGTGAGTCCACCGATTTTTATTTTTTAGGAAACCAACTGCTTATTGGTATTCTGACCACTTTGTTGACACTCTGCCTATTGTAGCACGCAGTTACAGTAGGTGTTTTGAGTTGTTTTTTGGCCTGAGTGCCTTATTTTTCGAGCTCTCCTTCCGCACACACGGTTGCGTTAGGGTTTTTGAGCTGTTTTGTCGATACCACAACCCACATATTTGAACCAACTTGTCACCATTGACTCTCCGAGACATTCTCGTCGCCTCAGAGGCGAGCCCCCACAGCACGGTTCACTTGACACCACCCTTCATCACTGTAGATCTCAAGCCTTGTCACTTGAATCCACTCATCAGCGGCATAGGAATCCATCACCAGATTACGAGAACACTCTTTACACTGCCCCCACTAGCCCCATGGCTGGCGTGAATCCCAATCCCTTCATTATAGGGACCACTGGTGGTACATCCGCCACTATACCAGTTACCACACCTATCATGGGTATGCCCTCCACAGGAGGCCCATCTACCATTCCCCTCACTGTACCTATTCCCACGGCAGGAATACCCATTCCCACTCCATTAGTCACTCCTACCGCCCTTGGTGGCGCAGGACCTTCTAATGCCACCAAAGTTCCCCCACTTGGGGGTAACCTCCCTCACATGACCCCTCCACCTGGGGGCATGGGCCCCAACGTGATACAACCCAGTACCGTGTCACACCCTGCATCCAGTTTGCCATACATGGCTAGCCTCAACCTACCTGACCTCGCCAGGTTAACCAACGACCCCATCCAGCACAACCCTGTGTGGCCCCACATGCCTACCAAACTCCCCTCTGACATCCCTAAGTTTGAGGGTAAGGCAGGTGAGGACCCACAGAACCATATCATGTCTTTCCATCTATGGTGTTCCTCCAATTCCATAGTAGACGACTCTATTCGCCTCCGTTTATTATAGCGCACTTTCACTGGCTCGGCTGCCAAATGGTATATCGAGCAACCCCACGGAACCCACACCACCTTTACGTCCCTGGCCTCGACCTTCCTCCAGTTCTTCCAGTTACCTGTTCGCTATGACGCAGGCATCGAGATCCTCCTATCATGCCGACAGAACATGGCTACCCACATCACAGACCACATCCATGAATGGCGGAGACGCCGTAGCCTATGCAAAATCAAGTTAGATGACCGGATCTTTCTAGATTGGTTCCTCAAGTCCCTCCTTCCGCTCATTGCGATGGATGTGGCAGCTGAACGACCCCAGACTGAAGAAGAGGCTATCCTTAAGGCCCAGCAGTTTGATCTCATTTACGCCCAGTCAGGTTATCTTTATACCATCATACCTGATGCCCCTCGAGGCGATCCCCCACATCACGATGCGCCGGGGGCATCCCACACTGCCGATGGCATCATTGGCCGCCTCTCTTTGCAACCTCATCCCTTTTCCATAGCCCGTCCTACTCCTGGACCTGAACTTTCGCGGGCTACATCACAGTCCGGAGCAACCAACTCGTATGCTCATATGCCACATCAACACCATACACATGGACCCTCATGTCCACCTCATTGTTTCGGCGCACCTCAGCCATATTATCACCAGCAGGCTACACCAGCTCTTGCACCGCCACAATCCCAACCTCCTTATTATCAGCCACAGCCAGCTCCTACGGCAAACCCACAACCCGCTCCACAGCACTATCAGCAACCCCATCAAGTAACTGCGCCAGCGTAGCCTCCACCTACATATTATCCACCGCAGCCTGCTCCCGCACCCGCGCCAACTCAGAATCCACCTACTACCCAAGGGCAGGTTTACACCCAAGAAAACCCGCCACAAAACCAGAATAACCAACGCAACCAGGGCCAACAAAACCGCGGCAGGGGCCGATATCGTGGAAACAACCAGCAGACCGAGCAAGCTGGTCAACACCCTAATCCCCCTGCTAATAATAACGCGGCCCCTACCAACCAAAACCCTGATCGCCCGCCCAAGCAGGCTAAAAACCCCAACTTGCGAACAAACTTCCCTTGTTCTGTTTGCGGGGTCTATGGCCACTACACCCATTTTTGTCCACACATGGCGCGAGTTCAGCAACTTTTGGATGCTGAGTTACAGTGCCTAGGACAGGCAGCTCCTCAAGCACCACCCAACCCCCCACAGCCTCAGTAGCCACCCTTGGTGTTGCAAAACCCCTTACCAAACCAAGGATTAGTGAACACTGAACCATTGGCTCCCCCTCAAGCCACTGCACCTATCCAACAAATCACTTACGCTGCTCCTGATCAACCCCCGTCTGACTCAGGTACCCACCATCTGTTGATGATGTCCTCCGATGAGGTCAACCTCCAGACCCGGCGGAACCAATATGGCTCCACCCCGGAAGCACCACCCACCAATAACCCCACTAACGCTCATCCCACCGATCATCCGTTACGTATACCTCCACCTCCACTAGATGGAAGTCCCAAAGCACCCCGTTTCCCACTTCGCCGTATCAATAACAACCCCAATGCGCGGGCTGCATCAAACTACAACATCGTAGATGCTTTGGCCCAATCTCCCGCAGCCATGTCTGCGTTAGAAGTCTTAAGAAATTGCCCTTCGCAGCGTAAGACTTTACTCTCATCCATTGGGGCTATCGATCCACATGATTCGCAGTTAATGGCATATGATTTGGACCAATCCGAACCCCGCCCGCCCTCCAACTTGTCATTCCAAGTTACTGTCTCCATCTGGAATTTTGTCGTTCATCGATGCATTATTGATGAAGGTGCCTCTACATGTGTCATGCCCATCTCCATCTGGCAGAAAATGGGATCCCCCCCTCTCCAACCGTCCTCTACTGCATTGCGAGCCTACGACGGCCGTTCAGCTCAACCACAAGGCCTACTAACCAATGTCCCCGTCCAGCTGGCTGGTAAAATGGTCCTGATAAACATCGAGGTTATCAATGCCAAGCTTGACTACAACCTTTTACTTGGCCGCAGCTACATGTATGCTATGCGGGCAGTTGCTTCTACCGTTTTTCGCATTATGATGTTCCCTCATGAGGGACGCGTGGTCAAAGTCGACCAACTCACGTACCACGATCCCAATGCCGCTGCAGCACCCGAAAATGTTCTCCCCATGATTGAACAAACTATCTCGGATGCCCCCAACACAGCCGTTTCTTCTATAGGGCCCGTGCTCCCCGTGGTTGAAGAACTTATTTCGGATGTCACCACCTCCTTGGTTTCTTCTATGGGGCCCGGATTTTACTCAGATACACCGATGACCTCCACTTTTCCATCTCTCCCACCACCGTCATCTACTACTGAAGTGGCCGACCTATTGACTCTGTCCCACCATACGCAAACCCCTAGTAATCAACCACCGTTGTTGCCTCAACCCCCTTTGGTACCTAGCCACATTGGTGCCACACCCATACATACCATACCTTTCCTCTTCCCTCCCTCAGGAGTGGTTAGCGCCCTGGTTATGGCTACCCTTAGCCTCCCTGGTTTAACCTTAGGATTACCCGTTTGGTATCTTTCGCCTCCAGTTCGTCCGCTGACACTAGATGTCGTCCTGCAACCGGTGCAACCCATTGCCACTACTAGTCGACCACCTCCCGGTGTCGCTACCCCGTCAACCCCCATGAAACCACCCCCTATTTTTGCCAAACCCACTGGGGGCAGAGGCCCCCAACCTTACACTGCTGTCCCCCCTCCTAAGACAGTCAAAACCCCCCCAGTGTTCCATGCCCCTCCCAAATGTGCGCTGTGCGATGAGTTGGGCCATGCGACTCACCTATGTCCTCATTTACCCGCATTAAAGGAATACCTGCAAATGCTCGACGACGACCCCACTATCCTGGTTGTCCATCTCGATCCAACCCCTATGCCTCGCGACAAATCCTTGCGCACTAACCACGCATGTGCCTTATGCGATGTTTACGGGCATTACTCCCATCACTGTCTCGATCTCCCCAAGTTCAGAATAGCTCTCTTTGAGATGAACAATCTCGATATTGAGACAGTGCCCCTCACCATTACAGAGATCCTCCCCTCAGATCTGGATCTTGAGACAACCCAACTCCCCATTGTGGAGATCCACCCCCCAGACTCTTCTTCTTCCGAAGAGTTCGAGACCATTTATATGTTGTCTTCCGTCACCACCCCCCCGGCAACCGATCTGACAACCCGAACATTCCATAGTGATGAAGAAATTCTTGAGGCTCTCACCGCCCCAGATTATCCCTGGGATGACATGCATCATCGTTCATACTTTCTCCCAGATGAACCATATCCCAGCACTGCTCCTCAATTTGCAGTGGAATCCAAAGACTTCCTTCCCTCGAAGGTCGACTGGTTCAAGGACCCTATTCCTACTCCTGACGCCTTCGAAGAGGGTAACATGGCCAACATCTCACCTGTTATCCAAATCGATATTGCTGCCCCCGGGGGCACCCCCGAACTCATCGCTTTAGGAGAATCTTGCACCGAACAGGAGATTGAAGAGTACAAAGCACTCTTCAAAGAATTCCGTGATGTCTTTTCCTGGTCCTATACCGAAATGCCTGGCCTTGACCCTGCTATTATAGAACACCACATCGACACCTGGCTTGATATAACCCCCGTTCGTCAAAAACAGCGTCCCATACACCCCTCCAAACTCCCAGCTGTCAAAACAGAGATCGAGAAACTTCACACAGCAGGATTCATTTATCCTATTGCTTATACCACATGGGTTTCAAACCCTGTTCCTGTCAACAAGAAACAAGGCACCCTTAGAGTATGCACTGACTTCCGAGATCTAAACCGCGCCTGTCCCAAAGACAATTTTCCTACGCCATTCATTGACCAGCTCATCGATGCGTGCGCGGGGCATGAAGTCCTCTCATTCATGGACAGTTTTTCCGGATATAATCAGATACAAATCCGCAAGGAAGACCAATACAAGACCGCCTTTACTACCCCATGGGGCACTTTTGCCTATCGCGTTATGCCCTTCGGCCTCAAAAATGCTGGGGCAACATTCCAGCGGGCCATGACCTATTGTTTTCATGATTTGGTCCAAATCCTGCTCATATACCTAGATGACCTTACTGCTCGTTCCCGAAAACGATCAGACCACCTAAACGACCTTCGGCAAGTTTTTCTGCGTTGTCGCAAATATCAGATCCGCTTGAACCCACACAAGTGTGTTTTTTGTGTTCCGGCAGGCCGATTGTTGGGGTTCATTGTCTCCCACAGAGGAATTACTATTGATCCACTGAAAGTCCAAGCCATCTTAAACCTTCCCTCTCCCCGAACGCTCAGGCAGCTCCAAAGTCTGCAAGGGCGATCTAATTTCCTACGGCGCTTCATTCCCGATTATGCCACAACCGTTCATGGTTTCTTGCGCCTACTTCGTACCCAAGTACCCTTTGTCTGGGAAGAGCAAGCAGAAGCTGCATTTAATGCCCTCAAGAAATCTCTCACACAAGCCCCCTTGATCTCCCCTCCGGATTTCTCTCAAGACTTCATCCTCTACATCTCGGCATCCGAGTATGCTATGTCAGGAGTCTTGGTTCAAGAAGACGCCTCACGCCAAGAACATGTCATTTACTATGTCAGCCAGACCTTGTCCGGCCCACCCTTACGTTATCCACATGAGGAGAGACTAGCCTTAGCAGTGGTCTTTTCCGTCCAAAAACTGCGACACTACATTTTACTTAATCATACCACAGTCGTCGCCGACTCTAACCCCATGGTCTATCTCTTAAACCGCCGGCTCCTGCAAGGTCGTGTGGCTAAATGGGTCATTATCCTCCAGGAATATGACCTCACTTTTCGAACACCCAAGAGCACCAAAGCCCTTGCGCTTGCCCAACTCATGATGGATCTCCCTTCCTTTCTCCCAGCCCCACCCATCTCCGAAGAGTTACCCGATAATCACTTATTTGCCATCTCGTCCGATGACCCGTGGTACGGTGATATCTTGTTATACCTGCGCACGCAGAAGTTTCAACCCACAGTCACTTAGAACGGACGTCGTCGTATCCATCACCATGCCTCTCGCTACCTCCTCATTGGAGATGTCCTTTACCGGCGAGGAATCGACACAATTCTTCGTCGTTGCCTTACACACGAGGAAGCTAAACAAGTCCTTAATGATTGTCATAGCGGTGCCTGCGGCGGCCATTTCTCAGGAATGGCCACTACCCAAAAGGTCGTCCGCGCCAGATATTTCTGGCCCACACTCTTCACCGACTGCATCAATGCGGTCAAGCATTGCCATAACTGCCAACTTTTCGCCCCCAAATCTCGGACACCACCTGCTCCGTTACACCCAGTCGTCACCGTTGGTCCCTTTTGTAAGTGGGCCATCGACTTCATGGAGTGTAGACCCACATCCGCGAACGGCCATAAGTACATCATTGTCGCCGTCGATTACTTCACCAAATGGGCGGAATCCATGCCCACCTTCAATTGTAAGGCTGACACTGCTGCCCGTTTCTTCTTCAACCATGTCATCACTAGATTCAGAGTCCCTAAACAATTGGTATCTGACCATGGATCACACTTTGAAGATAGTGTTTGGCGCGAGTTATCCACCCTCCTCAAGTTCGAACACCAATTTTCCTCGGCTTACTACCCCCAAGGGAACGGTCAAGTAGAAGCGGTTAACAAAATCCTGAAAACCATCCTCCAACGCACTGTTGATCGGCATAAGTCCAATTGGCACCATATGCTATTTCCTGCTTTATGGGCTTACCGGACATCCACCAAAACCGCCACCGGTTTTACCCCATTTCATTTAGTTCACGGTGTAGAGTCTGTCCTCCCCATTGAGTGTCAGATACCTGCCTTACACATCGCGGTTGAGCTTCTCCCCGATACCTCCCCCCTTGAGCAACGTCTGCTATCCCTCGAACAAGCCAATGAAGATCGTCGTGCCACTCTCCAGAATATCGAAGCTGCCAAAACACGCTCCAAAGCCCATTATGACAAACATGTTCACCCTCGAACTTTCCACGAAGGGGACCTCGTCCTCGCCTATGACCAAGCCAATGACAAAAAAGGTAAAGGAAAATTCGAGTCCATGTGGCAAGGCCCTTACATTGTGCAAACTTGCCTCGGCAAGGGGGCATACATTTTAGCAGACTCTGAAGGACGACCCTTCTCCAACCCCCGGAATGGGTTGTATCTTAAACGTTTCTACCCATAACCGAAACCGCGACCTCATTGGTCTGCATTTGCACAGTTTTCTCTCTTTTTTGTTTTTCACCGTTTTTTACCACAATCTCACACTCATTGCATTTTTGCATGCCCACAGATGGACCCTCTTCCACCTTGTTACATCGGCTTCGCTGATGGTGCTAGCTGCTGGTCTCCCAACCTAGCTTCTGCAGCATGGGTCTTATATTCTCCTTCCAACGAACGCATCCACCTTGACGGAATATGCATCGGCACTGCTACCAATAACCAGGCAGAGTATGATGCTGTGACCGGTCTCCTAACTGCTGTCCTCCAGATGGGCATACATCACCTTCATGTGTTCCTGGACTCTCAGCTACTTGTCTCCCAACTCAACAACTGCTACCAGGTGCGTGATCCCTGCCTATTTAGAAAATTCCTGCATACAAAACAACTTAGCCAACAGTTTGAATCCATCACATTCACACATGTCCCAAGAGCTTACAATAGTGTCGCAGATCAAATGGTGAACAACGTCCTAGACTGGCATATCAATCACACTATGTAACACCTCCATCATGCATCATTACCCCATAGCATATCATCCAAATATACACAAAACCAAAAAAGACTCCATTGCATCAACATTTGCATACATAAAACATAAACCATAAAATGACATTTGCATCCATAAGGGCATCCATGTGCCTAGCCATATATACATCATATCATATCATATCAAAAAAGGGGCATCCACGTGCCCAACAGCCTAGACTACTTGCATCCACGTGCAGTATAAACATAGAACACATCATAAAGCGCATCCACGTGTGTACAAATGAGACAATATCACCAAAAAATGTGCACCCCCGTGCATATATATAGATACAAGTCAAAAAATACATGTTCAGAACTATACATGTTCTGAGTACCCCAGTACTCAGCTATACAAAAAATATATATATACATCTCTCAAAGCTCATAAAATATAGGCCGAAGCTACAAAATATCGAAGGGAGTCCCCTACACTCCCTAAAGGGAGTCATACCCTGCGTCACTATCCGTGTCAGCATCCTCTGACTCCTCCTCCTTCTCCTCCTCCGACGAGTCCCCATCTCTCCTGGGCCTCGGTGCCCGTGCTCGTTCCCTCTCCGCTAAGAGAGCCACCCGGAACGCTATCCCTCTGAAATCCCGAGGTGCCTGCCTACAATCCCGATGCACATCTCGAGGAAGGTCCTCCCACCCCGCATCGCTCACTCCCGTCAACAGCCACTCTAGCAGCATCCGTACAGACTCTAGCGCCCCATCCGCATCTCGCCGATGCACCGGACCCCGCCCGGGCAAAGTCGGCACCGCCACTATCCCTCGCCGCACCACATGCCCTGGCGGTGGCTGCGGGCCCACATCTGCAAAGCAACCACTTGTCAGTAATCATACATCAACCATATATCAGATACATAAAACTGGACCATACAATTAAATCATACATACCATCTGGACCCCATGCCTGTCCTGGTGGTCGCGGCGCATCTGGATCCCCTGTGAAGTCCATGTCTCTGTAGGGATAGTCTTCCAGCGCCAGTGGTAGCTGGAGCCACTGCATATACAGCTCCCGAGTGAAATACCGCCCCACGTCCCCGTCGCCCCAGCGACGCATCATCTCTCCCCACCGGATCATCCGAGGCTCCCTCAAGCCTCCCTCTCTGACTGACACCCGCGGCCGCAGGGTAGCGACCCTCTTCATGAATAATGCCACTAGAAACGAACCGAAATAGAATCCCTTGCCAGCTTCCTTCGCTGCGGTCAGCTGTCGCTGCACGTAGGTCAGGAACATCTGGCCCCACGCATAGTAAGTCCCAGCCAGCACTCGCTCTACAATCTGCATCTGACCTCCAGACACCTTCTCAGGTGACTGGGATCCCAAACTCCGCACGACACACGCTGCCATCGCCTGTATAGCTGGCTCCCGTAAATCCTGAATCCGGAGTGCATTCCTATGCACCCTCGCGTCTGCCCTGCAAAAGCGCGCTGCCAGGTCATCTATATCGAGATCCGCAGAGACCCGCGGCTGGGTATCTATTACCTACCCCAGGCAGGGTAACCCCGTCATGAAATAAACATCGACCAGGGTGAGATCCACCCTCTCCCCCTGCACCCGAAACGCCTGTGTCTCGGGCTCCCAGAAATCAATCAAGCGGTTCAGCAGTAAACCTGCTGACCGTATCATCGGAATCTCCGCGAACTTCAGTAGTCCGAAGAGCGCCAACATGGACCGCACCCGACGATCCTCTCGAATGGCCGTCACTAGCTCCTCTGGCATCTCCCTCTCCCGCCATATCACCCGTGGCATCCTGCAAATCAAACCAAGCAGTCTCATTAGGCTCATGTCCCAAAGACAAACCTACCCACCCCATCAATAACCCAGACAGTCGCGGTCCAGACCGCGACTATCAAGCCCGACAGTCGCGGTCCAGACCGTGGCTATCCAGCCCGACAGTCGTGGTCCAGACCGCGGCTGTCCAGCCCGACAGTCGCGGTCCAGACCACGGCTGTCCAGCCCGACAGTCGCGGTTCGGACCGCGGCTGTCAAGCCCGACAGTCGCGGTCTTTGATCGCAGCTGTCCTGGTCAAAACCCACGGTCGGAGACCGCGGTTTTGACCGCTGAACCCGCAGTCCACCCCTATCGACCGTGCAACAGCCCCCCATGGGCCCCACCAACCCCCCCAACCCAAAACAGAAAACAGGCATAAGTTCAACAGAATACCTGGCTCTCCCGAATCACAAATCCGTCGGTCAGATTGTCCAGAAATCCCACGTAAGCTCTGGTCCACTCCGATTGTGAGTGAAATGGAAATAGTGCGAATGACGTGTCATGTTGGGCCCACTTACTATTTATAGCCCATTGAACCTTTCCTTGTTTGGCCATTCCGAACCCATATGGAGTCCGTTTTCCCAACCGTTTCCACCATTGGAACCAGCACGACGAGACCGTCACAATGGTCACTTCGTTGCATCATTTTTTTGAAATTATTTTTTGCCCATTTTTTAGACACTAATAGTCGTCTCGGTTTGCATGTCACTTCGGCCGCCCTCTGTTTTTAGCACTTTTTATATCGCTGGAATCACTTTTCAGAGCTCACAATGATGCTTGAGATACTTTCTCACTCTCACCGAGGTACAATCATAACATTGTGTCCTGACATCTTGCTACCCTGATTAGCGCGCCACATCAGCCGCCATCTGATTGTTCCATACTTTTTATATGAGACAGTCACTCCTGTCATACTGCAAAGGTTTCGTTATTTTGCCACCATTCATCCACCCTGCAAGGAGGCACACCAGTGTTCCCCCCCCCCCCCCCATCCGTTCTGATCATCATAAATGTTCCTTAACTGAACACTTCCTCCTTGCCTGACCATTCCAAATACAGAGTCTTCTTATTTGCTTTCAGACTCCTTAAAATTGAAAGCAACCACGAGCATGAACTGTCATGGGCTCGAAAAATCCACATGGCAGTACCACTTCATTACTTCAGAGTCTTCTTATTTGCTTTCAGACTCCTTAAATATGAAAGCAACCACGAGCACGAACTGTCATGGGCTCGCAAAATCCACATGACAGTACCATTCCATTAATACAGAGTCTTCTTATTTGCTTTCAGACTCCTTAAATATGAAAGCAACCACGAGCAGGAACTGTCATGGGCTCGCAAAATCCACATGACAGCACCATTCCATTAATACAGAGTCTTCTTATTTGCTTTCAGACTCCTTAAATATGAAAGCAACCACGAGCATGTACTGTCATGGGCTCGAAAAATCCACACGACAGTAGCATTTTATATATCCACACTTCTTCTCGTTCCATAACTGATGAAGAAGTCACCCCCCGCCTCTTGGCGCTACGATCGATCCTCTCGGCAGCACCCCCATCAGGTCGCCTTTGTTCAGAGTACTCTGCAGTTCCTTGCCAGCTTACCACAGCCTGAGTTTCCATCAGCCCATTCACCCTCAAGATAAATACAGACATGTTCCCTTTACCACCAGTCAGTTTCATATGCTGCCCGATCATCCCCGCCATCATACTCTGAACAAAGGAAGTTTGAGTCCACCCACTCCACTTGCCCAGTTATTCCCCTCAGTTTACCACTCCTGCCATCAGTACTATCACAGTTCGGTTTTTTACCTCGCGCTCCTGTCAAGGAAACATCATTGCCTTGATAGTTGCAGGTCTCCCTCTGTCGACGACAACAAATCTATTCCAGAGGATAGACCCAGAGGTCCCTGCACCTTGGACCCACCACCATCTATGGTGAGTTCCTACGGATCATTTTGGGAGGACTCATCATTGCCTCTCCGAATGATTGTTTCTCACATGCTCGACATCAGCACCCTGATCGCATCGTTGAGAATCGCGCAGGATTTATGTCACCTCCATGATTTGTCAAAGACCCCGGATTTCCCCCGACTCTAGCACATTGGTGAGTCGCCTCAGAACGCTCAGTTATATGTTCCTGTGGATTTCCGGGCTGCGTCGACGATTGTATTCGGAAGCTATCAGATCCATACTTCCTCGAGTACCCAGTTCAGTTCCAGATCAGCGCATCATTGCGATCATGACCGTTGTCACTATGATCCAGCAGCTCCTCAGTTCCTTTGGAACCTCATTCAGTAGCACTGTCATCATTCCAGTGCATCAGTTGTTCAGCTCAGACATGGTCAGCCCAGCAGTATGTTCCAGATTTGTGTCCCTTCCTGACACTTATGATGTATACAGTGATTTTTTATGTATCCTACAGGGCTCTCCTTTCGGGCCTCACAATTATTTTTTATGTATCTTGATACGAGCATGGGAATGCCCGCCTCGTCCTTATATTGAGATTCTTCCTCATTCAGTATTTGAGGCCATTTATATTGCTATGTTATATTCTGATACGAGCATGGGAATGCCCGCCTCGTCCATATTATCAGATGATCCCTCATCCATTATTGAGGTTATGTACTTTTCAGTCCTTGCAGGTGGTTCGAGATCGGTGTCCCGGACTTCAGTTGCTTCCTTCTCTTCTCCACACCCCAAGAAAAACCAAATATGACTCATGATGTCCATCGGCCATACGATGAGCTCCTGCCCTCGCACATCAGGGGGCAATCTGTTAACACCTAAAAATGGTTAACTACCTCATCTACCTCATTACATGGCTCATTTGTCCATTTTCCTACCATATCTCCATCAAAAACCCATAAAACCACCTAAAAGGTCACCAAAAAGCTTACAATGCCTCCAAAAGGCTATAAAATCCTTTTTTCCTCCAAAAAATATCCAAAAAGGAATAAAAAAACAAAATAATGAGGAAAAAGAGAAAAAAACAGCTGAAACCCTAAAACAGCTAAAACCCTAAAAGCTGACCTAAACCACATGGTTTTATAAATAAGTGATGGAGACCCATTATTCCATATCCACTATCATAAGCATCCTGCCTCTGCCGAAATTGTTCTCGAAACCCTAGCTTACCATCAAGCTACTTTCACCATTGAGAACTCCTTTTGGCCCATTTCCACCATCGGAGAAGGAGAAGAAGCAGCTTGGAGCTCGAAGCCACCGACATCGGACCAGCGCAATGGACTCCATCAACCTCCTCATTGGAGGTAACATTAATCAAAATTGTTATTTACTTTTCACCGTATTGCTTCATGTTATTTAATTTTTTTACCGTATTGCTTCATGAATGTTTAGATTAGTTTTTATTTTCAGCTTAACATTATTTAATTCATAAATCATTGAACTGCTACTAAGGAATCCATATTCCTTAGTGGGTGCTCATTCGCACAAGCTAGGGCTAAAACCCTAGCAACACTTCCTGTTGAGTGCATCAGCTACCTTATTCTCCTTTCCCTTTATGTGCTTGATTTCAAAATCAAACTCACATAAAAACTCCAGCCATCTTGCTTGCCTAGCATTCAGAGTAGGCTGATCAAACAAATACTTCATGCCACAATGGTCTGTCCCGAGCTCGAATCTTCTACCCATCAAGTAATGCCTCCACATCTTGAGGGCATGTACTATGGATGCAAGCTCTAGATCATGAGTGGCATAGTTCTTCTCATGTTCCTTCAGTTTTCTTGACTCATAACATACCACGTGGTTGTCCTGCATAAGGAATCCTCCAAGCCCTTGTCCACATGCATCGGTACACACCACAAAATCCTTCTCTGGATATGCAACCTTTAATACGGGTGCACTGGTGAGAATATTCTTCAACCACTGGAAACTTTCTTCACACCTTGATGTCCATTTGAACTTCATCCCCTTCTTTTGCAAAGAACTGATGGCATGTGCAACTCTAGAGAATCCCTCAATGAATCTCCTATAGTATCCTGCAAGTCCCATAAAGGATCTTACATCTCTCACATTTCTTGGAGTAGGCCAATTCATAATGGCTTCCATCTTTTTAGGGTCCACAGATATACCCTCCTCTGAGATAATGTGACCCAAATACTGAATTATATCTCTATAGAAGTCACACTTGCTTAGTTTTGCATATAGTTGATGCTCCCTAAGCAATTGCAATGTCAATCTCAAATGCTCTTCATGTTCTTCCTCATCCTTAGAATAAACAAGAATGTCATCAAGGAAAATAAGAACAAACTTATCATGATATTTGTTGAAGACACTATTCATAAGGCACATGAATGTAGCTAGTGCATTTGTGAGACCAAATGGTACCACTACAAACTCATAATGTCCATACCTCGTTCTGAAGGCTGTCTTATGAATGTATTCATCCTTGATTCTCACCTGATGGTAACCAGACCTCAAGTCAATCTTGGAAAATACCTTTTCTCCTCTCATTTGATCAAAGAGGTCATCAATCCTAGGCAAAGGATATTTATTCTTCACAGTAACCTTGTTCAATTGTCTGTAATCAATATACAACCTAAGTGTACCATCTTTCTTCTTTACAAACAGAACCGGTGCTCACCAAGGAGACACACTCAGTCGGATATACTTCTTTTCCAACAACTCTTGCAGTTGCATCTTCAACTCTAGCATCTCTGGTGTACTCATCCTATAGGGTGCCTTGGACACTGGTGCTGCTCCTAACACAAGTTCAATTGTGAAATCAATGTCCTGCTTTGGAGGAAGCCCTGGAATCTCATCAGGAAACACATCCTTGAATTCCTGTAACACCTGATAGTCCTCCAACCTAGGATTTTCATCTCCTGATGTCTCCAAGATATGAGCTGCATACAACTGGCAACCCTTCCTACAGAACTTCTTTAATTGCATTGCTGAAACCTGCTGCACTGAAATCACCTTTGGAATACCTTTCACAACTACTAGGTTCCCTTCTTCATTCATGCATTCGAAATTCTTATTATAACAATCAAGCTTCACCCTGTGAGATTCTAACCAATCCATTCCAATGAGAACATCATAGGAACCAAGTGATAGAACATTCAGATCTACACAAGTGACCAATCCATCCATGACCAATGGACATTTCTCTACCACTTCACTGCCCTTTCTCTTAGTTCCACTAGCTAGTTGGACTAACCAAGATTTCCTATGCTTTACCTTCTTAAAAGCACAAATCTCCACTGCTCTAGGAGTAATGTACCTATGAGTAGAACCAAGGTCAATCAAAATAGAAACAAATTGCTCAACAATCTTACCTGCTAATTCAGCCGCAGTTGACTGGTGATCTGCCTAGCAGTCCTCTAGTGCTACATAAATCCTAGGGACTGCCCTTGCTACTTGACCCACTATCTCTACTTCTTGAATGTTATAAGCTGGCCTTGCACTCTCATTCTCGAGTGGACAATTTCTACGCATGTGGGGTCCTCCACATTTCCAACATTTAAGTGGCCCTTTATTCTGTTGTGGATCTTTAGGCTTTTCTTCTGTCACTCCGACTGGCTTACTCACAGCTTGGGATTGTTGCTTCTACTGATTCCTGAAGTTAGAAGGTTTGAAACCTTTCTTTCTTTGTACAAACTTCTCATTCTTCTTGTTCTTCCATGCCTTATGGTAATCTGGCTTACCTTTGCTTTTCTCATAGCAATACTTAGCCTTCCTTATTGCTTCTTCAAGATTTCTAGGTTCATAAAACTCAATTCTATCTTTGTAAGACTGAGGTAATCCACTCAGAAAATGCTGGACCTTCACCTTTTCATCTCTGATGTACAGGACATACCTCAACAGCTCCAAAAACTTATTTGCATATTCTTCCATGGTCCGCTATCCCAATCTCATCTCATGGAACTCCTTAATCTTGTCATCATAATACTTGTTAGAGAGGTATTTCTACTTGAAATGCTTCTTGAACTGTTTCCAATTAAGTATCCTTTCACTGATCCTCTTTACTTGCTTGAAGTGTTCCCACCAAATGGATGCCCTTCCATTCAGATTGAATATGGAAACTCTTGCCTTCATGTTTCCTAAATAATTATGCACTTGAAAGTACTTCTTTATCCCAAGAATCCAAGCTTCAGCCTCTTGTCTTGTCTTTACCTCACCATCAAATGTAGGAGGTTTAACTTTCTTAAATTGATCCCAAGAGCGATCCCTATGGTGTCTCTTTCTTTTCCTTTTATGAGAAGAAGAAATTGAATCCCTGCTGGATTCTTCAGAGTTAGATGATCCACTAGAAGTCCTTCTCCTTCTCCTAGTGCTGCTCTTACTGCCTTTTGGTCTTGCTGTACCTCGTCCAGAGTCTATCTTTCTTTGCAAGTCTGTCAAACTTTGCAACATTGCAGCATTCAACTGATGCTACTCTTCCTGGGCTTTGATCAAGCTTCTCATGGTGGCTACAACCTCGAATGGTGTCCCCTGGAATCTCCTTCCATTACACTCTATGTCATCATTTCCATTACGGACATTTTCTCCCATGGCATCTTCTGCTCGCTCATACGAATCCTGAGCATCATACCCATCATGGGTTCTCATGACTGAACCACCTCTGGCTTTACCACACTGTTCTTTCTGGAGTATTTCCCTTGGAAGTTATCTAAATTTCTACAAATGTGTTCATAGCAAACTGTTAGATGCATAATATTAATGAAAATCAAAATTACTTACCTTTTCTTCTGGAAATTCATAAACCAACAATTATGCTAAAACACAGAATTTTCTCTATTTCATATTCAGCTCTATGACCACGGACAGTCTGCTGAAATATGTTGAAAACCGACTGAAGACAGTCGAAAAGTGCTCGAAAAACTACTGAGAAATTCTTCTGAAAAGCCCAAATTTCCTTCTCTTCATCGGGTCTCTTCTGCACAAATTTTTCAGTGTTTCGGCGGCCATATCGCCAAACTTTCGATCTGCATTGGTGATGCAGAGGGTTGTTCACCCATTTCCTTCCACTGTATCGGATCTGCATCCAACTCTTCCAAACCTAATCAGCGATGAAACCAGCCTATGCGCTGCATCGACGGTCGGGTGTCTTGTGCATCGGGTGGTTATTCGTCTCGGCTTCCGCAACGGCGGAAAGTGTTCTTACTTCAGTTTCCATGGGAAAACATCTAGACTTCCGATCGGTGATGTCAATGACTATTCTCCTTAATTCTTCCGCAACCGTAAGTCTATCAGTGGTCGGAAGCACTGGTTGTTGCGGCGTTGGAGGGCTAGTTGACTAAGCAGCCACAACGGCGAGTCACCTTCATTGAAATTTTTTCAATCGGCGATCCGATCCATTAACATTTCCCGATGGCCAATGATCTCGTGCCTTAGAGAAAATTTGAATTTTCCTCTTGCCTTGTCTTCCGCGGCATCGACTCTTCCATCTTCTATTCATCGGCGATCCAAGTCACTATACTTCCTGTCGTTACAGCAATCCGAACGGAAACTTACCTCCTCTGTGTCGACAATCAGCTATGTTATTGCGTCAGATGATTGGTCTTCTAGGCAGCTGCAACGGCGGAAAGCGATCTCACTGTGGGTTCCACGGATACTATTGGCTGTCGGACCTACTAACCATTGGGTGGATAGTGTCCTAGACTGCCACAACGGCGGATTCTCAAACCTTTAATGTATCCGATCGGCAACACAATCCTCAATAACTTTTCGACGACCTTATACTTAAACAAAATTTTCAAATTTTCTTCTCATCGACTAGTGGAAGTACTAATCACCATGGGATCGGCGATCGAAAGGATAGTTCACTAGCTAGCCACAACGGCGGACATTAAATCCACTAACTTCCGTCAATCCAAATAATTTACCGTCGCCAATGGCTTTAACACTTACACAATTTTTTTGAAAATTTCTTCTTCTATCGCCAAAAACTTTCTCTATCTTCTACTGACTCTGTCGGCTCCATAATCCACTAACACCTCGGCATCAGCAAGTGGAAGACTAAAGCATCGGCGGGTTAGTTCGTTCAACAGCTGCAACGACGGCTCATCATTTTCGATCCTTTCCTGATCGGCGATCCAATCTGCTAATGCTTTCCAATCAGGGAACTGATTTCAACCAACATCGGCAGTCGGAGCTTCTCCCTGTCAAAAGACTAGTGCTCTACGATTCCGCAACGGCGGACGCATGAAACACTATCTTCTTCTGATAGCCAATGATTTCGGGCCTTAGAAAAAAATTTAAACTTTCTTTACGGCATCGGCGATCGAAGGACTTACCCATTAGACGCATAGTTGTCTATTCATCCGCAACGGCAGGAGCTCGATCAACTATTTTTTGTCGATGTCCATCGACGGTCTCATCAACTAACCTTCTTCCGATGCATCGGTAGTCCAAACCACTACATCGATCCGGTGTTTCGGCGGTCTTCGACTGATCTTCAGTGAAGTTGCGGCTGCCACATCCACTAAGTTCCACTGATGGCCGATGAAAACTTAAAAAAAATTCTGCAATTTCCTTCCAACTGTCCTCCATCGGGTGTGCTTCCGCCTAGCTCTCTGCTGCATCGGAAGTTTGTCCCACTAAGTTTTTCGATGAACCGATAGTTCAAACACTTAGACAAATTTTGTGAATTTTCCAGTCATTCACTGATTTCTTCTGGGTAGAAGGCAACATGCCTCTGTGAACTGGTTTTTCATGGCCCATAGAGGCCCATGCTACAACCTGCAAGCTCTGATACCACACTGTAACATCCCCGACCCTCCGACCAACGAAGAGGACGCTACCATGGACTTAACCATCTGGGAAACCATCCCCTTGAACATGTGCATTCATAAAATGTTGAAACAAAATGCATTGAAGTAGAACATACACAGATACAATTATTTATCATACACAGCAGAAGCAACATACATTCATACAAGCATTCAACATGTTCACCATATTCATTAACAGTAAAATGATTGCAGGATTAAAATAGACAAGATTACTTATCTTATGAAGAACTCATTCCGCAATGAGCTATGTCATTGCAACGTTCCACCCAACCATAGGCTAGCATGCTCCTAAATCTCTCAGTAATGCTGCCACCCCCGAGCTGGGCATGATTCCCCAAGGAGTAAGGAACAAGCAGGCTTACACATAGCCAAGGATACACAAAACACAGCCAAAGCCAACACAGTTGGGTTTATCAGGCCATCAACAAGACAACCAAGCCAACATGGTCAGGTTTATCAGGCCATCAAGGAGTTGGGAAAGTCTAATTAATGCTAAGTTGGTGAGCCCAGTACAGAGCTAGGAACACCTACACAAGAACTAGCCTGACTTCTAAGACACCCACACACACCCAACACAAGGAATCAGGCCCTAAATTCCCTTCCAGTGCTATTCAGGGGTTGTGGAGAATAAATCCATCCCTCTAGCTCTATCTATGTGGTTTCCAAATACACACCAGGTTTATCAAGCAAACCAAGCCCCCATCCCTGCTCCCAACACAGTCTGAACACCAACCACTGCATACACGTAGTCACACAAGCGATTCACAGCTTGGTTAAGGAAAACAACTCCTGAGTTTTTCTTGGCCCTATCATGGCCAAAAAGACTCCCAAAACAACCTACATCAGTCTCAAATGTATCAGCAAACACAGTTCACAACATGGAGAAACAACAGTCCGTCCTGGACAACGAAGCCACCGGGGGAAAACTTACATAGACCACACTGGGGAATAAGATACATACTCTCAACCTGTGCGCAAGGAAATTTTTACACCAGACCCCGGAAATACAGAGGGAAAACACATCAGATTCCACTCTGTGGAAAAAAGTGAATGACAACCGAAAAACGGCTCTGCTCCTAGTTGCGTGAGATCAAACAGAAAATATGCCTGTGCGTGAGAAAATGAGCAGACTACCGTCCCTATGTGAGGATGAACAGACAATGGAGAGAATACGTAGTAGTCACAGAGAGTAGAGTGTCTGCTGGAGTGATGGGGGTGGTTTTTGCTGGCCATCGTGAGGTCAACCCACCAGTGGAGTGTGCGTGTGGGAAAGTACTGACAGTCTTGCAACACTCCACTACCCAACCATAACTGCCCCAACTAACAGCAACAGTTTTTAATGGTGGTAGTTGGATAAGACAAGGGAAGGCGACACATGGCTTTTTTCCCCATTGGTTCATGGTTTAACAATCCCCCCCCCACCTTATCCTTGGGAAAATCATGCCCTTTTCATTATGGTTGCAGTGAGCATAGCTGGTTGGGTTCATTTAATTAAAGATGTATATTTACATGATGGAAAAACTTGATATGTATGCCGCATGCCCTGATATACCATCGGTGACAATTTCAACCCAAAACATAGCATAACCAATCGATGGTGGGGCCTTGGCCTTTAGCCTCGTACCATGATTATTTACAATATATAGATCATATACATCTAATGCAACGGGGTCAAAAATGGGGTGTTACACCTCCCAAACACCCTTATATGATAATTCGATCTTTGAATTCTATACACCAATGGATATTCCAATTAAATGTACATAGACAATTATTTGAATTTTTAAATACCTTCAAACATGTCTCTACATCTAACAATCATGTATCTTCATCGTGACTCTTCACAAACAAAAACCAATTCAAAATTACCTCTTTGTTTTAACTTGCGAAATTATCAGCGCGATTTCCGCAATGACCTATACGTAATGACCTTTCCGCAACATTATTTCTGCATTTATATTTATCTTTACGCATTTATCTTTCTACAAACCATCTTTTCAAAATCTGTAGGCACTTCCGTAATTACCTTTCCTCAAAGATATTTCCACCAACTCCTTCCACAATTGCAAGTTGCGGCTCGTGGGGCTTCCTTTCAACTTTTTTGAATAAGGATTCCACATTTACCCTTTCCCAAATATGCAGGAAATCCTTCTTTCTTGAATTTGATTCCATAATTCGTCTTTCACAAAACTTCTTCCTCAATTGCGGATTGCGGGTCTGCTTTTCAAATTTTCTCAAAAACTGCTTCCGCAATTCATTCTTCGGCAAAAATTCTTCCCCAATTGAGTATTTTGGATTGTGTGTCTTCTTTTCTACTTTTCTCAAAAACTGCTTCTGCAAAACTTCTTCCTCAATTGCGGATTGCGGGTCTGCATTTCAAATTTTCTCGAAACTGCTCCTACAGCTCGTCTTCCGCAAAATTTCTTGCACAATTGTGGATTGCATATTACGGATCTGATTTTCATAAATTCTCAAAAATGACTTTCGCTTGAGTCTCTTCCACAATAGTCTTGCCACAAATTTAAGTGGAGTGAACCTTGGCATTGTGGAAACTATTCTAGACCATTGATATTTCTCTCTCTTATGAAATAGTCTGTCTAAATTTTCACTTCATAAAAATTCAATGTTATAATGCTTCCGACTCTGCTTAGCCAACTGTGTTGATCTGTCTCAACATTTTTATACTAATTGATCAATGTTTCCTTATGATATCATGTTGACAACAATGCCAATTTAATCAACAATCTCCCCCTTTGGCATTGATGGCAACATTCCCCCCGTTAGGCAAATTTTCTCCCCCTTTGACAACAATGACAAATTTTCGAGAAAAAATCCCCCTGTAAGGTTGCTCTATTTTTCTTTATTCCTTCAAAATATTATAGTTTTTAGTATAAGAAACACAACAAACAAAACTTGCATTTAATTGAATGTTGATCCCATTCTCCTATGCGATATGAAGATGTACATCTTACTTCTAGAGACCGTAGTTTTTAACACAGTAACTTCAATATGCAGCAACACAAATCATAAGTATTATAGTTTCGTATCAGCAACATCAATATTCCTTTGAGAAGATCAAAACCACTCAAAATTATTTACTTATGGACCATATCTTTTTAAAATCACTCCCCATGTGGGTGTGTCTCCTCCTGTCAACATTTCTCCTCTTCTTGTGACATGGTTTTCATCCTTTTAGTTAATTTTTAATGATGAGGAATAACCCCTAATGTATTCCTAAGGTAGGAAAACGACTCTCTAGGTAATGACTTAGTGAAAACATCTTCAATTTGTTCCTTCGTATCAATATACTCCAATTTGACCACTTTTTGAGACAGTTTCTCTCTTAAAAAATGATATTTGATTGGAATATGTTTTGTCTTAGAGTGCATAATTGGATTTTTGGATATGTTTATAACACTTGTATTTCCACAGTGTATAATAATGGGGTCTTGTTGGCCAGATTTTCTGATTGAAGCCAACTAAGGAGAATCATCCCACACAAGTCGCTTATTGCAGCTTCTGGTGTGTTTGGATTAGTTGATTCTCGTAAGTTGTGGTGCTGCTACCATCTAAGTTTTCACTCTAAGTTTTCAAAATGGGAAGATGATTCCTTTAGAAAAGGTATATCGTAAACTAATTAATAAAATCTAAACTAAATCCTAATTAAAACAACTAAACTAAGACTAATTACTTATATACAAAGTATATTAATATTTGTACAATAAAATGTTATTTAAGAGCTAAATGTCTATTTAACAACTAAAAGTCTATTTAACAACGACTAAATCAGAATTAACTAATTATGTCTAATTTGTGTTTTGCTCTCTTAAGGAGAGTCTATTTTTTGATCTTTTGAAATATTTTAAGAGAAACAGTTTAAAAGATGAAAGATAACTAACTAAATGGATAATCTATTTAACATCTGCTAAAGGAAAAATAGAAAAATGTAACTAAACAATTGAAAATATAATCTAAACTTCCTAATCCTATCTTGGCCAAGAACAAGCTGATTATTATGCTAATGTTCTATAAGAATATAGGTAACAGAAAATAAATGACATGACCATGAGAACAATCCAAAGATTCAATATCATCAATTACTCTGTTTCAAAAATAATGTTATGCAACCAAGTCCCAGATATAGCATAAAAATACCAGAGTAATCCATGCCTTAAAAATGAATAGCTGAGATAAATATCAATCCTCTTCGAGGGATGAACCTCCTCACACAATGTACTGAATACACAAGACAAGATAAGATATTATGATGACTAAAATGAGAAGTTTTCCTTCCTATATATAGGAGATAAAGGTGTATAATAAAAACTAATAAACCCACTAATACACCCAAGCCTACATAAATAATATGTAATGCACCACAATATAGGGGGTAATGTGCCACACTATATGGTGTAATGTGTCATCATTAAGGTCTTAACATGCCCCTCCCCTTCAAAAAGTGTTGTCCTCAATGCTGAAGTAGTTTTGGATGCTGATGTATAAAGGAATCATCTTCCCATTTTGAATCTTATGTGGGTAAGTCCTTCCATTTAATGAGATACTCTGAAATTGATCGATTTCAAAGCTATCTAGTTCATATTTCAGTAATTGCTTAAGGATCCAAGATGATTTTTCCTTTCTCATCAGGTTCTGGTAACATTGTTTGAACTGGTAGCTTGTCACCTATAACCTTCTTTAAACAGGAAACTTGGAAATCTCGATGGCCTCGTAAAGATGCATGTAGTTCCAATTTGTGGACCATACTACCAATATTTTGTAACATCTTGTAGGGGCCATAGTATTTAGGTCATAATTTATTATCCTTCTTGATGTTCTTCAGGGACATATGTTTGTATGGTTGTACTCTTAAAACACCCAATCCCCAACGTTAAATATTTTTTTCAATACGGTGTTGATATGCTTGTTGTTTCATTCAATTTTGTGCTAGATTCAGGTTGTCCTTTAAGATTTGAAGAACTTGTTGTTGATGATCCATGTGGTATTCCACTACTTCAACCTTAGATCCTCTTAGTGAAGATGTGATGGATGGTGGATGGTAGCCATACAGTGCCATAAATGGGGTCATTTTTAATGATGTATGGAAGGAAGTATTATACCACCATTTTGCCAAGGGTGACCACTTGACCCATTCTGTTTGTTTATCGAATACAAAACATCAAAGATACCCTTCCAAACATTTGTTTACTATCTGTGTTTGTCCATCAGATTGAGGGTGATAAGATGAGATATGAGCCAGTTGAGTACCCAAAAAAGAAAATAATTTGGTATGAAGATTTCTAGTGAAAATGGGATCTTGTCACTTACTATAATATTTCGAGTACCATGTAGTTGTGTACTATCTCCATAAAATAATTTGCGATCATTCTTGCTTTGAGGGGTGAGATAGTGCACAGAAGTGTGCATATTTAGTAAGTCTATCAACAACCACCATGATGACACTCTTTCCTTCAGACTTTGGTAAACCTATGATAAAATTCATGATACATCTTTCCACCTTTGGCTTGGAATGGAAATTGGTTGTAGGAGACCTGGAGTCTTAATTTTTTCCATTTTATTTTGTTGGAAACCAAATATTCTGCCACAAATTTTTTAACGTCAGTTTTAAGACTATCCAATAAAAAAATCTTTCTTTACCCTGTGGTAGGTTTTAAAGAAAACTGAGTTCCCTCCTATCGGTGGAGAGTGGAATTTAGAAAGTAACTTTTGATCAAGCTAGTAACTCTTACCAATATATAAGTGATCCTTGTACCATAGCAAGTCATTTTTCCACCTAAAAGTATTAGAGGCATTGGGATCCTGCTACAGCTTTTGAATAAATGTCCATATTTTTTCATCATGTTTCCATTCGTCCATTGCTTCGGTTATCCAATCTGGTTGGATGATTGAAATAGCATTGAGTAATACTTCAACATACTCATCTTTCCTAGAGAGTGCATATGCAATGACATTTTGATTCCCCTTTTTGTGTATGATTTCAAATTCATATCCCAACATATTTGTTACCCATTTTTGTTTCTCTTCTAAAGATACCCTTTGTTCCAAGAAGTATTTAAGGCTATCATGTTCAGTTTTAACCTTGAAATGCCTCTCTATAAGGTAGGGGTGCCATTGCTTCAATTCATGTAGTATTTCCAACATTTCCTTCTCATAAATGGAATTTTTTAAGGTCTTTCCCTTGATTGGATGACTTGTGAAGGCAATAGGGTATCCTTCTTTCATTAGTACAGCTCCAATTCCATTTCCTAAAGCATCACATTCCACAAAAAAGGTTTTTGTGAAGTCTGGTGTCACCAAAATAGGAGCTTTACACATGGCCTCTTTTAGTTGTTGAAAGGCTTGAGTCTCCTCTAGAGTCCAAGAAAATGCATCTTTCTTCAGTAATGATGTTAGAGGAGCTGTTATTCTTCCACAGTTTTGAACAAACTTGCGGTAGTACCTTGTCAGACCTAAGAATCCTTGAATATTATTCAGGGTTTTTGGAATCAGCCAGTCCATCATGGATTTAATTTTTTTAGGGTATACCTTGACACCTTCATGAGATACAATATGGCCCAAATATTCTACTTCCTTTATCCCAAAGAAACATTTTTGAGGATTTTGCATACAGTTCTTTCTCCTTTAGTAGCTGTAGTAACCTATCAACATGTTGAACATGTTCTTCCCAAGACTTGCTATAGATTAGTCTATCATCAAAGAATGCCAACACAAATTTTCTAAGGAAAGGCTTGAAAATAGAATTCATCAAACCTTGAAATGTGGAAGGTGCATTTGTTAGATCAAATGACATGAACAAAAATTCATAGTGACCTTCATTACTTTTGAATGTTGTTTTGGGGATGTCTTCATCCTTCCTTCGAATCTGATGATACCCAGAACGAAGATCCAACTTTGTGAAGACAACTGCCCCATGTAATGTGTTTAACAATTTATCAATGACGAGAATGGGAAACTTATCTTTAATGGTGTTCTTGTTGAGCTTTCTATAATAAGGACACATATGCCACTATCCATCTGGCTTGTGTACCATTACCATTGGTGTAGAGTAAGAACTTTGGCTAGGCATAATTATGTTAGCCTCTAACATTTCATCCACCATACACTCAATTTCACTCTTTTGGATATAGGGATATCGATAAGGTCTGATGTTAGGAGGAACACTACCTAGAATTAAGTGGATAGAATGACCAAAGTCACAGATAGGTGGAATACTTTTGGGAATATCTTCAAATACCTTGGAATGCTTATTAATGACCCTTTGGAGAACTAGGGAGATATGGAATTTTGAGGTTTGAACATCTAATGAGCATGATTGTTCAACTATAGCTTGATGTCCCTTTTTTAACAACTTTGTCATACCAATAAAGCTTATCACCTTGCTTGGTTTTCCTGTGATACCATTTAACTCATATTATTTACATTCCCATTAAAATTTCATGGAAATTTTTTGAAAATTAAAAGCCACTGTTCCCAATCATTGTAACCATTGGACACCCAAAATAACATCAGCACCACCCATTGGGATATTCATTACATATTCCCCCAAGCTATATTGATCTTATGCAATTTCCCTAATCAATTTATAGTTCCTCCATCTTCAATCCTTACTTGAAATTCTGGTGCTAGATAAACAGAGTAATTAAGAACTTTGGCTAATTTACAGTGAATGAAATTATGATTACTACCAGAATCAATCAACACTATTACCTTCTTCTTTTTGATGTATCCTTCTATCTTGAGAGTTTGAGGAGTGCTAATTCCATCCATTGCATGAAAATATATGGTCAAAGTAATTTCTTCTGAAGTAGCCTCTAACATTTCTTCCGAAGTCGCCACTTCTTGAGATACTTCCTCTTCTTTCGGTTCTTGCTCTTCACAATCTATGTAGAATAATTTTTTCTCGTTGCACTTATCTCCCTTACTATAATTGATGTCACAGTTAAAGCATAATACTTTTTCTCTTCTTTCATCTAGTTGTTGGGGTGTCAACCTTTTTGGTTGTTTGGAAGAAGGAAAATTATTTTCTCTATATGTGTTGGAGAAGGCAATTCTAGTAGTCATTGCCATATTTTTATTTTCAACCTTCCTTGGCATCATTAAATCCTTCTCTAGCGATGATGGTTCAAAGAGACACATGTAATGTTGAATGTTATCTTTCAATATTCCAATAAAGAGATCTAACAAATTATTTTCTGAAATATTCTTCACTCTAATACTTAGCTATTGAAATTGCTTGATGTGATATGTAATTGAACCTTTTTGCTTCAGATTTATCAACTGTCTGAAGAAGGTGTTGCTATTTAGATCCCCATAATGTGCAATTAATTCTTCATTGAATATAGAAAAATAGATAATAGACTCCTTTTTACAGTCACAAAGCCATTGGTACCATACAAACAGACCAGGTTCTAAATACAAGGATGCAATAGTTACCTTTAGCATAGTGGGCACCTGGCGTAGATCAAAGAATTGATCCATATAAAAAATCAACATGATTGGATCCTTTCAATCAAACTTTTGCATGTCAATATTAGGGATAAAGTAGTTTCTTGGACTTGAATTGAACCCATGATGTTATAGTGAATCGTCAAATTTTGAAGACTCCAACTTCCTACTCTCCAATTGTTTTTCAATTTTCTCAAGACGTGACTGAAATAAGTCATCTTTTTCCTCCTCGTGCTCTTCTTGAGTAGATAATTGAGGAATAAAGTTATGTTTGATATCCTTGATAAAATCCTTGAAGTTTTGAAGATCTTATTTACTATCCATCCCTTTGAGATCCTTTTTAGTATCCATATTCTTTTCCAATTTAGAAAAGTCATCAAGTTTCACATTTCCTTCAATCATATCTTCCAACTTGGATACTCTAAAAGAAATCTCTTCCGTTTCCTCGTATGTCGGGGATGAATACTCTAGGGGTTTGAGTGGAGTGTGATTATTTCCACTTACTTTCGGTGGATTTTTTAACAATATCACACCCTACAGTTTACCACAAATATATCCTTCTACTAAAATCTATTCAAACGAAAAATGACGTATCTTTTTCAAACACTGATTGGGATACTATTATAGGGTCGACTTGTAACTAAGATAAAATTTGAATTGCAATTCCTCTGAGTTTGAAACTTTGGAATTCAATACCTTCATCCTTCCTCTTTCCAATGCCATAATTCTGACCTAATTTGGATGAGCCAACAAAACATTATTGCAAATATACCAAAGCATCTTATTTTTGTCCTATCCAGAAGAGAGAACTTGTATTATATGCCACATGTCCACTATTTTGTTTCTGTATCTGAAACTTGTACCATAGATACCATGGTCTGTCTTCTTCCATATGCAACTGGTATCACTCCATTTATATCTTGGATTCCTCATATATGAAATTTTTCCCAGGAACACCTGTTTTAGACTAGCTGTAGGACTAGTAAAAAACCCTAGATTCCTCTAAAATTATCTCTGAAACTGTAATGGATCCAGATCTATTTTTTTATTGGAGATGGTTTTGTCTGTTTTGGATGTGGGTTTTTAACCTATATCTCTGAATCCTTGTATAAAAAAAAAAATTAGCGAAAGTTTCAAGATGACGCGTTTTGCAGAAGCCAGTCTCGAGGAAAGAGCTCTGATACCAAATGTTATGCAACCAAATCCCAGATATAGCATAAAAAGAGAAGAAATAGACAATAAGAGATTAATCCACGCCTAAAATATGAATAGCATAGGTAAATATCAATCCTCTTCGAGGGAGGAACCTCCTTACGCAATGTACAAGATAAGATAAGATGATATGATGCCAAAATGAGAAGATCCCCTTCATATATATAGGAGATAAAAGTATACAATAACAAATAATAGACCCAAGACTACATAGATAATATGTAATGAAGCACAATATAGGGGGTAATGTGCCACACTATTTGGTGTAATGTGTCATCATTAAGGGCTTAACACCTAGCCTCCATTTTATCCAAAAACAAAAAATGGGTGAGAAAGAGCAACAAGAAAATAGAAAATAGAGGAAGAACCCCCATAACCTTCTCCACTTTCCTATTTAAGATTTTGCAAGATCGCCTTAGAAGGAAACATGTTCCCATGCAATAATCAAGTAAAATAGATTATAGCTCATAAATATTTATATATTTTTTTATTATTTTCTCTTTTTAACCCATCATTTAACCTAATCCATGTTTAATTAAGCTTAATTTACACACACACACACAAACACGTGTGTATGTGTGATATATATATCTTCTTGAGAATCTCATGCAATTACAATATTAATATTGTAACCCTAAATAGTCTAAAACTATAATATAGGGATATGACCCAATAGTGTGGCCATCACCAATATGTCCCAATCCTACATTATAACCCCGACATGCCCCCTAGAACTAATGCAATAGGTGGCAGAGGGAGTTTCATACTCTCCCTCTTGAAGGGAATTATTCTCAAACTTATTGTTATAAGATTCCTAACTATAAAATTGTCACTTCCTCCCTTACACACCCTCTCCCATAATCCTACCATCTAATCAACCTACGAACACCCACAATACTCCATATGGTCCCATTTTCCATGGAACGGACCCTCTGATGCAACTAGTATAAGGATCACTCAACACGGCGTGATTGTAGTAGGCATCATAAGTCTCATCATAGTTATGAGAGTTGCAATCATTCTCTTGGATCTTTTATAACTTTTGGAACCATGAGGAGGCTTAAGAGGGAAGGGCGAGAGCTAGGAGCCATATGCCAGAAGCATGTAACCTGGAGCCTCTCAATGTTATCCCTTGACCTTTTTCCAAGCCCGCTAGAATACATTCAACATTAGCCTCACCAAGCAAAAGGAGGAATCCATCAGAATCCATTAGCTTGAAGCCAAGAGCCTTTCAATAGGAGCCTCTCTTTTGCCAAGTCCAACAAGTCCCGTAGAAAGAAGTATGTAACTTGTAACCTCGAACCTTTATACATCCAACCTCCATCCTACAACCTATAACCTATCAAAATAATAACCCCTTCACCTCTCACCTGGAGACATGATCCATCCACCTGTAACCTTCTGCCTTCAACCTTCTTTAACCAAGGAGGGTCCCCTCATCTTTAGCCAACCGTCCTTTAATTAGGCGCCCTCCACCGTACACCTTTAACCTTCAACTAGTGCTTTAATAGGGCCTTTCACTTTATACTTGGGAATGACTCGAATTCTATAAATGACCCCTTTCCACTTATTTTATTGGCGTAGAATATTGCCTTACCTATTGTCTTTTTATCTAGCTTAACAGCATGAGTGAGAAGCCTCAACTACCTACCTTCATGAGAAAGAAGCCTTACCTCCATAGCAAGGAGCCTGGCCTACCTTATTGTCCGGCCTTCTGGTCTTTGCCGAGATATATACCCTAAGACATCATCAATATCCACTAGGCCCATCTGTACTTGTACATTAACCTACATATGCCAAGAATATCAAAAGGATTTCCCAAAAACTCCCTCCACAACTCCCACAAGGATATCGACCCAAGGCATCAAAAGTCCATCTCCATATACCTCCCTCTTCGGCTAAAATATCTCAAGCCGTGGACTTTCAGAAAATGTATAAAGGAAAGGAACTAATATAAAGATATTATTTAGTGAGTTGGTATCCCAAACCATAAATCCCTTGTGGTTATGGGTTCCCACAATATTGTGGATTCTAGAATGACCTAGCCTTGAAGGCCCTAAGGTGGCATTCCTGTAACACTTTCTCTCATCGTTCCCTCATGGAATTATTCATGAAAATAACATTTGGAGATCATATACAATCAACATCATAATAAAATATGCATTCTATCAAATGCCTTTACAAGAATATACCATCATCACAAGTACCAAGGAATCACATGTTACGACATTCTATTATGTATCATAACATCTTCACAAATAACAATGAACTGCATGCTATCATATGCCATCATGTAAACATACATCAACATTCTGAATACGAGGAACCACATGTGACTCCATGCCATTAGCATCACTACTAATGTGAAGGATATGCATGCAACAACAAGGCATCATGAAACATAACGTGGTCATATGTTATTAACCTCACAAAACATATATCACAATGAATCATAAATAATTTCCATAATGCCTTTTAATAAGATCCCAACTCATAGTATGAAATAAAACTTTCGTAATACTCATTCACTCATTAGTCATGGAATTTTCATTAAGGACATAATAATCACCACCGTGATAAATCAATACAAAGCATGTGCTGAATAAATATAATAAACATCGGAACAATCAATTTTATGGATGGAATATGATTGAACAACACAATAACATGATTATGATCATTTAATCCATATTATATGTGGAAATATCATAATAAACACCAACATGATCCATTTATTCCATAGCGTATAATGATCAATATAAAAACATGATAAACCAATCCATAATAAGTTAGAAAATAAAATTCTCCTATGAATTCACCATTATGCCAAGTATAAATACAAGTATCCTCATCATAAACATGATCTTGTACGAGAAAGTAAAACCATTACAAGAAATCATCTTGTTACCATATCATTGTAAGTTATCTTTCCATAAATAGAAACATGTCATACCATCAAATCATTTATCAACATATACACATCTTAAATACATAAGTGTTCATAACCTTACTTGAAATTCTGGTGCTGGATAAACAAAGAAATTAAGAACTTTGACTAATTTACAGTGAATGAAATTATGAGTACTTCCAAAATCAATCAACACTGTTGCCTTCTTCTTTTTTATGTATCCTTCTATCTTGAGAGTGTAAGGAGTTCTAATTCCATCAAATGCATGACCAGATATGGTGGGAGTAATTTCTTCTAAAGTAGCATCTTTATTTCTTCTGAAGTTGCCTCTTCTTGAGATGCTTCCTCTTATTTTGGTTCTTCCTCTTCACAATCTATGTAGAATAATTTCTTCTCGTTGCACTTATGTCCCTTACTATACTTGCTCTCACAATTAAAGCATAATCCTTTTTCTCTTCTCTCATCTAGTTGTTGGGGTGTCAACATTTGTGGTGGTTTAGAAGAAGGAACATTATTTTCTCTATATGTGTTGGAGAAGGCCTTTCTAGTAGTCATTTCCATATTTTTATTTTCAACCTTCCTTGCCATCATGAAAGCCTTCTCTATCAATGATGGTTCAAAGAGACGCACCTCATGTTGAATGTTATCTTTCAAGGTTCCAATAAAGATATCTAACAAATTATCTTCTGAAATATTCTTCACTATGAGACTTAGCTGCTGAAATTGCTTGATGTGATATGTAATTGAACCTTTTTTCTTGAGATTTACCAACTGACTGAAGAACATGTTTCTATTTATATCCCCATAGTGTGTAATAAATTCTTTGGTGAATATATACCAAGATATAATAGAATACTTTTTACAATCACAAATACATTGATACCATACAAGCTGATCAGGTTATAAATACAAGGATGCAATAGTTACCTTTGCATAGTGGGCACCTGGTGTAGATCAAAGAATTGCTCCATATGAAAAATCCACGTGATTGGATCCTTTCCATCAAAATTTTGCATGTCAATCTTGGGGATAAAGTAGTTTAATGGACCTGAATTGAACCCATGATGCTGTAGTGAATCATCAACTTTTGAGGACTCCAAATTCCTACTCTCCAATTGTTTTTCAACTTTCTCCAGATGTGACTGGAATAAGTCATCTTTTTCCTCCTTATGCTCTTTTTTAGTAGATAATTGAGGAATAAAATTATGTTTTATATCCTTGATAGACTCCTTCAATTCTTGAATATCTTCTTTACTAGCCATCCCTTTGAGATCTTTTTTACTAGCCATTCAAATGCAAAATGGCGTAACTTTTTCAAACCCTGATTGGGAGACTGTTTTAGGGTCGACTTGTAACTAAGGTAAAATTTGAATTGAGACTCCTCTGAGTCTGAAAATTCATCCTGTAGTACCCTCATCTGTCCTCTTTCCAATGTCGCAGGTCTGACCTAATTTGGATGAGCCAACAGAAAATTACTGCAAATATTCCAAAGCTTCTTATTTTTGGCCTATCGAAAAGGGAGAACTTGTATTGTATGCAATGTGTACAATGTTTTGTTTTTGTATATGAAACTTCTACCACATACACCCTGGTTTGTCTTCTTTCGGATTCAATTGGTCTCACTCCATTTGGATCTCAGATTCCTTAGATACGACATTTTTCCCAAGAACACATGTTTTAGATTAGTTGTAGGACTAGTAAAAAACCCTAGATTCCTCCGCCATTATCTCTGAAACTGTAATGTATCTGGATCTGATTTTTCAATGGAGATAGTTTGGCCTATTTTGGGAGTGGTTTTTTAACCTCGATCTCTGNAACCCCTAGATTCCTCCGCCATTATCTCTGAAACTGTAATGTATCTGGATCTGATTTTTCAATGGAGATAGTTTGGCCTATTTTGGGAGTGGTTTTTTAACCTCGATCTCTGAATACTTGTAGAAAAAAAATTGTAGCTAAAGTTCTAAGATCACTCGTTTTGCAAAATCCAGTCCCGAGGAAAGAGCTCTGATACCAAATGTTATGCAACCAAGTCCCAGATATAGCATAAAAATAGTAGAAATAGGAAATAAGAGAGTAATCCACACCTAAAAAATGAATAGCATAGATAAATATCAATCATCTTCGAGGGAGGAACCTTCTTACACAATGTACTGAGTACACAAGACGATATAAGATACTATGATGACTAAAATGAGAAGATCTCCTTCCTGTATATAGGAGATAAAGGTGTACATTAACAACTAATATACGCAAGCCTACATAAATAATATGTAATGCATGACAATATAGAGGGTAATGTGCCACACTATATGGTGTAATGTGTCATTATTAAGGGCTTAACAAATAACGTTCACATTTAAGAATAAAATGTAAAAAATCATAGAACCATTAACAACCTAATATTTTAATATTTGAAATTTAAGATTGATCAATCACCTAATATCAAAATCAAATATTAAAATATCTTTATATGCCCAACAATATAGAACAATACAGTAAAAACACACATAATTATAACATAGTACAAATTCAAGTAGTAATAATAATAGAAAAATTATGAAAAGTATATATAT
>LPNX010444316.1:2682-35622 GCA_001517045.1 Pseudotsuga menziesii
TTATTTTTAATTCTTTATATTATACCTATTCTATCGATACTAAGCTGTAATTAGCTTACCTCGGTATTTATAAATATTTTTACTTGCGATTTTTCTATAAAAACATAATAATAACATACTTTTATTCAGAGAAAGAATAAAAACTCTAAGTTCTGTATCATTTAGTTTGAGATAACAGGAAATAAATAATGACAATAACGAACATAAACATTATGAAAACATGTTACCTACAGTTACTGAATAGTTAACAGTAGTTTATAATAATAGCTTATTTGCTTGTGTTTATTTCAGTAAAGGAGCTATCCTTAAGCATAGGATGAAACTATAATATGCAGTATGAAATTCTAGATAATCCTTTACTATTTTAAGCTTCACAGTAACGTTAAAAAGTAACAAACACACAGTACTAGTAGGAAAATAGCGTATAAGTTTGTAAAAACATTTGTAGTAGCTAAATAGGTATTCGGTTCAGAAGAATACTACTTCTTATCACCGAAATACTGTGCTAGAGTACTATCTGGTAATACCAGATGTGGAAAAACACAGTACTACTAACATTTTTAACTTCTAATACTCTGACATACTAACTTAAATAAACTGATAAACATTCAAGCATCCATTCATATTCAATAACATAAGAAATAAACAGCAGAACCTGTTAAACTGTGGACAACAACAGCAATAGGAGGTCGTTCCTCCCTACCAATTCCTGGAGAGCGCTCAGACAGCGACTTCTCAGGACCCCCGAGCTTGCTCTGGTCTCCTTGGCTTGGAACTAGGTGCAGCAAAATAGATACAGTCTTCAACTCAGTATCAACTCAGAACTATCAGTCAGTTCTCTCAGCTCAAATAGCTGTAATCAGAATCAAGTTACTGCAAACATTCACTCAAACACTTCCTTACTGTCTTTCCCTCTTTCCTCAAATGAAATTCCTGAATAACCCTCAGCTGAAGGAATTCTTTCTGGAAATAAAAACTGAGCCGCCTTAGCTCTCTTCATTGAGTACTTTTAAAGACTGCCTAGGTCTTAGTTGGGTTAACTGTCATTTAATGAGCCACCTGCTCACATTCCACTTTCTTGGGGAATCATGACCCTAAATATAGGGAAGTTGCCACCTACAACTTAGGAAGTGTTTGAGGATGCTGCCACTTGTCTTTTGCCTTTCCACCTAGTTCCATCCACCAGTTTGACCAGTAACCTCTTTGTAACAGCTATCCCATGCTGTTGTCTCCACAATTTATTTATTATTAATAAAATATTTTGAATTACACTCCATAACTGTTGACTCTGCTGAGTCATCAATCCCTACTTAGGATTAAGTTTAACAAAATGCCTCAAAATATAATAAAACAATTTACATAATTTTACAAAATTGGGGTATGTGACAGTGTCATAGTTCTTCTCATGATCCTCCAACTTTCATGATTCATAGCATACCACATGGTTGTCTTGCATAATAACTCCAAGTCCTTGACAACATGCACAAGTACACAACAAAATATTTTCCTGTGTCTGCAATTTTCAGAACTGGTGCACTTGTAAGAAGATGCTTCAACTGCTGGAAGATTTCTTCGCATCTTGGTGTCCATTCAAACTTTATACCCTTCTTTTGCAAAGAAGTGATGGGCTGTGCAACCTTGGAATATCATTCAATGAATCTCCTGTAGTATCCTGCAAGTCCCGTAAAATATCTCACATCTATCACATTTCTTGGGGTTGGACAATTCATAATGGATTTAATCTTTTCAAGGTCCACAGATATTCCCTCATCTTATATAATGCCACCCAAATAATGAATTCTATATTTATAGAAGTCACATTTCCTCAACTTTGCATACAACTTATGCTTCGTTATCAATTTCATTACCAATCTCATATGTTCTTCCTCATTCTTAGAATAAATAAGAATGTCATCCAGGAAAACAAGAACAAACTTGTCCAAAGAGTTGTTGAAGACACTATTCATGGGACACATAAATGTAGCTAATGAATTTGAGAGACCAAATGGTACCACTACAAACTCATAATGTCCATACCTTGTTCTGAAGGTTCTCTTATGAATATCTTCATCCTTGATTCTTACCTGATGGTAACCAGACCTTAATTCAATCTTGGAAAATACCTTTTCTCCTCTCATTTGATCAAATGAGTCATCAATTTGAAGTAAAGGATATTTGTTATTCACAGTGACTTTGTTCAGTTGTATTTAATCAATACACAACCTGAGTGTACCATATTTATTTTTCACAAACAAAACTAGTGCTCCCCAAGGGGACACACTTGGCCTGATATATTTCTTTTACAACAATTCTTGTTGCTGCATCTTCATCTCTAGCAATTCTGGTGTGCTCATCCTGTAGGGTGTCTTGGACACTGGTTCTTCTCCTAGCACAAGTTCAATTGTGAAACCAATGTCCCTCTTTGGAGGAAGCCTTGGAATTTCATCAAGAAAAACATCCCTCAATTCTTGCAACACATGAAATTCCTCCAACCTATAGTTTCATTCTCTGCTGCCTCCAAAACATGAGCTCCATACACTCTACAACCTTTCCTACACCACCTCTTTAGCTGCATTGCTGAAATATGCCTAACAGAAATCACCTTTGGAATTCCTCTTACAACCCTTAAGTTGCCTTCTTCGTCTATGCACTCAAAAATCTTGTTGTAACAATCAACCTTTACTTTGTGTGCTTCCAACCAATCCATTCCAATGAGAACATCATAGGAAGCAAGAGGTAGAACATTCATATCTGCATAAGGGACCAATAAATATATAACCAATGGCCATTTATCTACCACTTCACTAACATTTCTCTTAGTCCTAGTGGCTAGATGAACTAACCATGATTTGTTGTTTTTTAACTTCTTAAAAGCACAAATCTCAACAACTCTAGGAGTAATATAACTATGATTAAATCCAGGGTCAGTCAAAACAGAAACATATTGCTCGGTAATATTACCTACAAATTCAACCATGGTTGACTGATGATATGCCTGGGGGTCCTCTAACGTTGCATAAATCCTAGGGACGGTCCTTGCCACTTGACCACAGTTTCTTCTTCTTGGATGTTGTGAGCTTGACTCACATACCCATTCTCAAGTGGACAATTCCTGCGTATATGGGGTCCTCCACATCTCCAACATTAGAGTGGTTCTCTGGTCTCTTTTGGATCTCTTGGCTTTTCCCACATCACTTTGGCTCGCTTACTCACAACTTGTGATGGTTTATTTTTTTGATTTCAGAAGTGAGAAGGTTTGACAAATTTCTTCCTATGATCAAACTTTTCATGCTTCTTGTCCTTCCATGCCTTGGTAATCAGGTTTTCCTTTATTCTTATCATAGAAATACTTGGCCTTCCTGATATCCTCTTCTATAGTTCTAGGTTCACCAAATTCAATCCTATCTATGGATGCTTGAGGTAGCCCACTCAGAAAACGCTAGATTTTCACTTTATCATACTTGATGTATCTAACATACCTCAACAACTCCAAGAAATTATTTGCATATTCTTCCATGGTTGGTTTTCCCAATCTCAGTTCATGGAATTCATTAATCTTATCATCATTGTACCTATCAGAGAGGTACCTCTACCGAAAATACTTCTGGAACTCCTTCCACACAATATTCCTTTCCCTGGTCTACTTCACTTTCCTGAAGTGCTCCCACCATATGGATTCTCTTCTAGTCAAATTGAATATGTCTACCCTAGCCTTCATACTTCCAAAGTAGTCTTAGGCTTGGAAATATTTTCTCATCCCAAGAAGACAAGCTTCAGCTTCGCGACCGTTCTTTATCTCACCATCAAACGTAGGAGGCTTAGCCTTCTTGAATTCATCACATGAATTTTTTTGGTAACGCCTCTTTTTCTTATTCCTGTGAGAATAGGAACTTGAACCCCCAATGGATCCTTCAGAGTTAGATGATCCACTAAAATATTCGTTTCTTCTTCTAGCACCGCTCCTACTTCCTTCTAGATTTACTGCCTGATGCTCAGAATTCATCTGCCTCTGGATGTCTGTCAAACTCTGCAGGATGGCTGCATTTAACTGATTCTTCTCTTCCTGAGCTTTAACCAAACTATCATTGTTTTCCTTGTAACTTTGCATATCTACCCTCAGGATTCTCATGGTGGCTGCAAAATATGGAAAATTTTCTTGAAATCTCCTTCTGTTGGACTCTATTTTAGCATTTCCAACTCAAACATTTTCTACCATAGCATCTTCCTCGTGCTCATAGGGATTATGTGCACCATTCATACCGTACGTTCCCATGGCTGAACCAAATCCCCACTTTTCCAATTGGCACTATGACTCTGAAAAATGTGTTAAATAACATCATTTGTTATTTGCATAACAATTTCATAAGTAAAAACAATTTACTTACTGTCACCTGCCCCATATAGACCCAAGGTTGTAACCGACAACTCTGTTAACTGTTCAACTTGGTCCATTTAGGACCTAGTGTTGCAACCAGCAACTCTGATACCAGTTTGTAACGTCCCCATACCCCATAATGCAGATAAATTAAAAATTTTGCTTCAAGAACCCTTGTTCTCATTTTGAAATAGAGGGGATGGACGTTAACACACTTTTCAACATTCATTCTCAGGCTTAACACCACTGTAACAGTCGTTCCTCCCTTGACATATCCCTTCTACAACTGGAAACACATTTTTCCCACTGAACCTGTCCTTTCTGCACTCTTCCCTCTGCTCTCATATTTCCGCCTTTCCACTATGGAATCTGGGAACCGGGAGCACAATGTGTGACGAATATATTCAACTCGCATTCCACCTTTCTCCTTCCTCCTTTGGAGCTCGAAAGTTGGAAATACATGTTTCCAACATAATCATTTAATGGTCTACCGCCTTATTTTTATAGGGTAAAGAGTTTGAAATCAAATGTTATTGTATTTTGATAGTTTTTTTTTAATGATAGAGTTAAGGTTAATAACTTCATTAAAAAAGTTTTAAAAGAAAACAATAATAAATAATAAGTAGGGAGAGAAGTGGAGGCATTTTGATATGAATACTGGTCTCTGTGTAAACATTGTATTTTAATGAATAATGCGTAGAGAAATGAGTAAAGGTGTTTTGGTATGGCTATGGGTGTAAATATTGTAGTTTTGAGAGAGTTTAATATTGGTGTAAAGAGGGTTAAATGATAATGTGATTAAGTATAAAAATTTTATGCTACAAACACAAATTTGTGTCTATTAATTATTAGTATAAATTAATTATGTATAAATTAATTATGTATAATATTATATGGTTTTTGTTTTTGGTGGTTTTTGGTCTCTAAAATAAATTCTTTGTTGTTATGTGTTTGACGTTGGCACTTGATGTGGCGTTTTGACTCAACTTTTAGTTTGACATTTAATAGTGACATTAACTTTGAAATATGGTGTTTTTTAATTGTGCTATATATCATGAAGGATTTAAGGTTAATGAGGAAAAAGGTTAAGGTTAGAGTAATTTTGAATAAGTTAAAAAGTGGACAAACTTGACTATGTTTAATTAAAATTATTAGGGATATTTGATAAGAATTTTATTATAACTTAAAGTTCCACATAATTAATAGAAACTTTGACCACACAACTTTGCTCTTAAGTAGGTCATATATAATTGATGGAAACTTTGACCATGCCAAGCCCAATCAACAACTTTTAGTTCAAGAAGTGGTGCAGTGGAATGTTTGTAAATGAATGTACTTTGATAAAGATCATAAATGTCTAAATGGCACAAGTATTTAGTTTAGCAAGTGTAACCATACAAATTCCAAGAAAAAGTAGACCACGTTGAGAGCTCCAAGAAATTTTGTTATGAACATATTTTGTTCTTCAGTGCCAAGATATATATCAGATAGTTCCAATATAGTTTGTTATAAGTTGTATTTGGAGCAGAGTTGTTCTTTTCGTTTTGTGAGAGAAATGGACTAGTGTTTCCAAGATAAATTATTGCCAATGTTCATAAAATGAAACAACAAGTCTTTCCAATTATTTGAAGCATTTTTTAAAATATTAACAAGAATTTTAAGTGGTGCATTGGAATATTGGTAAATGAATGTACTTTGATAAAGTTCATAAATGCCTAAATGCCACAAGTATTTCGTTTAACAAGTTTAACCATATAAATTCCAAGAAAATGTAGAGGACGTTGAGAGCTCCAAGAAATTACATTATGAACATAGTTTGTTCCTATGAGTGCCAAGATATATATCATATAGTTCCAATATAGTTTGTCATAAGTTGTATTTGGAGCAGAGTTGTTCTTTTAGTATTGTGAGAGAAATGAACTAGTGTTTTTTGGCATTGGAAACCCTAGTACTACTTTGAGATATTGATATGGATAAAATAGAGGGAGAATATATTTCTTATCTTGTACATTTGTATCATATAAGTGTTGGATCCAAAGAGGACTTGCCAACTTGTATACTTGTGAGTTGTGGATGTTTGGTGAGCGACTAAATTTAATTGTTCAACACTTAACCTCAATAGCTACCAAATATTGGTCGTCTTATTATCAACAAAATGATTAAATCAAAATACCTTAATGTTGTAATAATTGAACACAACCATTGAGGATAACAATATTACGGTTGCATCCCATTATAACATCCACCCCAAATTTCACTTGAAACTCCTCTCCAACTCAACGAGCTAAATTATTACTAATGTTCATGAAAGGAAACAACACGTCTTTCCAATTATTTGAAGTATCTTTTAATATATTAGCAATAATTTGAATCCACTCTAAGAGAGTAGCAGGAGCAAAATTTATTTTCCACAATCCATCATTGTAAATAAAATTCGACAAACATTTTGCTGCCAATGACATACCAAAATTAAATATTTATTTTAGACCCCAATCACCCTCATGTTTTGGTTTAGCCACAATTTCCATTTTTTCAAATGTAATCCAATTCTACCAATTTTACCTTTTTAGAGAAAATTAAAACAAACCCTCTTCATTTTCTTGTAGCACGCATTTAGTAATGTGAGCTAATCAAAAGCAATACATAGTAATTTCTTCATGATATTCTATGATTGGAGTTGTTGTCCCTTAAGATGTTATAGGTTGTATTGGAACTATTCTAGGGAATCAATAAATTTGTGTTTATATGTATTTTCATAATTTATGTTTAAGGAATATAGAACCATGGTATTTGCTTTCTTTTATTTTCCAAATTTACCAAATACAAAACATTAAGAATATGAAAATATAATGGATAAATATGCATTGTTTCTCAGATATCCTACATATAGATTTAATTGGTGGGTAATATAGTAGAATTAACATAATAGATATATAAGGTACCGTTGTGAGTAAATTTCATTTTTCTAGGTAGAGGAAGAGCGTACCAAGCAACTAAGAATTTAGTGATTAACATAGAACACAATTGCATACAAAGATGGTTATTATGTGGACAACATAGTTTACACCATATAACATATCATTAGTATTCCATCATATATTAGCATAAAAAAATTCATCACATCAAATGAGCCATAAAATGGGATAAAGGGTTGCCCCAAAGAGATTTTATTATATTAAAACTGGAATTTACGTAGCAATATGGTAGTGGTGGATATACAACGGAATAGTACAAAGCGTGGAGAGATTACATACATATATAAAAGAAAGTTTGAATCTTGATAGCCCAAAATTGATAAACTTTATCGACATTGTCTCATATAAGCTCAATTGATCAATCAATCCAAAGAGGAGTTATAATTTTCTCATGAAAAATGATGATCCTTCTTTGATGCATTTTTCTCCTTTATACTGTTGGTGGGGAATTGTTATTTCATTTGTTGCTTCTTTTTCTTGTAGAAATGACTCCTTAACTAGATATTTTCTATTCTCAAATAAATACCAAGTGGTGAAATGAGCTCAAATACTATTATGAATGTTGACCTAGCTCTTTACTTAGCTATGAAGATAATGCTTCTTAGCCCCCTTACAATTTTGTCAAAATAGTTTGTTGAGAAGAAGAAAAGGAAGATTAATTTTTAGTGTCTTTCCAATTCTTTGCTATAGGACTTTGGTAACTCTTCATCTCCCTTATAGTTATATCCAAGTCAGTATAATGTGCATAAGTGGGAGGTGGCATGAGCCTCTTATTTATGACCTACATACCAACAACGCCAAAGTTTCTTTAAGTTTTTCCATAATGACCTAGCCCTTGAGGAGTCCATCCATGTCCTTAAATTGATGTCATTATTCTTGTATGTTTCCATAACCTCAACATAGTAGTTCTTTGGGTAAAGGTCCCCCTTCCCATTCTAGGAAGAATGTAATCCCATATTTAGTACATATGTAAAAGGGGCTTTTAAAGAAAACACGTCCCTAGAGAATCATATTACTTTACTCTTAGCATGTTGGGGCAGCCATTTGTTAGTTATGACCTTAGTGGCATCCATGATAGTCTATGTTCTATCTCTGATATTTATTTCCTCCAATTCTTCATTATTTTTGGAGATCAAAATGTTGATCACCAAATGAGTGATTTTAGGCTTGTGCTTCATTTCATTTAGTGTCCTCTTGATATCCCGCATTGAGTTGATATCCATCACTAGCTCATCCTAGGAAATTACAAAGTAATTCCAATACATTCTAAGTGTGATAGTGATTTTATCCCATATCAAGTACTTAACACTGCATTGAAGGGGGCGGGGGCGCGGATTCCTATCACCATTTTAGATAGTTGATTAACCTTTTTTCTAAATTTGGTTTTGGCTTCATGCAACTCCATGAGAATTACATCTATTTCAATAAATAGATCATAAATTATCTAAAACAACAATATTTTAACTTGGAGGATGATTGAAGATGCTTCCACAATGAATTTGAATATGGTGTAAAAAGATGAAATGTAGGAAAATGAATTAGCTTTCCAAATATATAATTTTTATTTATAGAAATTGTGTATAACTATATAATATTTGTGTTTTCCCAACATTTTTATGGTAAGGTTCATGCAAAACATAGTGTATAGGTGTTAGTGAAACCTTGTAGTACCTAAACGATGGAATTTTGCTACAAATGTTTTTAGATGTGTAGAAAACACAATGATCTAGTGCATGAATATTTTTTCAATAAACATATACTTAATTTTATATTTATGTGTAACTACAAAAGTTATTCTATTGTTAAAATGACAAGGCCTTTTGTTAGTGAAACCTAAAGGGATCTTAACACTATCATTTTTTTAGATTGTAGGACTTAGTGTGTTCTAGTGCAACATATAGTTTTGGGAAAAAATGCTTGAGAAAAAATTTATAGAAGAAACAAAGGAGGTATGTTTTTTAATATTTTGGTATATGTCGAGTAGAAAATATATTAAAAATAGTAAATTGTTGGTTGTGGAGCTTGATTATCTTTATGATTCAGAGATATTATTGTTCAGTTGAGTTTGTACCCTAGTTTTATATGCTTTGTAGGTGGATTGTACACACCTCTTAGTGGGGGGGGGGGGTTCCTTGTAAAATGTAGTAATTTCGTAGTCAATATGAACCATTCCTTAGATCTCAAATATGATGGTAGAAGTTATGTTAGGGGTTACCCTCTATTGTATGAGGAATTGTATTGCGGCTGTGTTGTATTGTGAAAGACGAGACTATGAAAAAGTGAAGAGGAAGTTGCAGTGGATGTGCTGCAGGTTTTATCCCTTCATTTTGCTAGGTGGTATAATAAAAAGGGATGAAAATTTATGTGTGGACGTAGCCCATATGGGGTGAACCACGTACATTGGTGTCTCATGTATTGTGTTTATGTGTTTTATTTTTTGTATCTTATTTTATGCTATTGTTATGTGATCTTGTATTTCTAACATAAACATTTTTTTTAAATTATATACTTGTAATTTACATAGTCAACTCTATATGGGACTTTTGTTTCATTGACAATAGATTTGTCTAGACTATAGAAAAATAATGTCAAAAACAAAGATATAGAGAAATATCTTGAAATGAGAATTTTTCATGAAATTTTAGTTCAAAGCACTAGGTTTGTCATCCCAAACCTAAATCTGAACCAACCTAGTCAATAAACACCTACTTTTCCCACTTATGAGATTCAAATTTAAAACAACGTGCATGCGCTAAAAGCACACATGCATAAGAGTGGACTCATAAATTATGAATGCGCGCAGGTTCCTATAACATGCATGTGCTCCTAAAGTGTGTGCGTGCTCCTAGTTCAATGAGAGACTTACATATATGGGGAAAGAGAATGAGATTAGCAGATAGGGAGGTGTGATGAGAGAGAGGGGAAGGAGATAGGTAATATAGAGTGGGAGAGAGGTGGGAAGGAGATAGGGAATATACAGGGGGAGAAAGGGAGGGGGGATACAAGGTTGGATATATGGGGGATAGAGCAGGAGAGAGAGGTGGTGAGTAAGAGGGATTGTTAAAGAGGGGGATAGTGTGAGAGACAAGATTTAGAGAGAGAGGGAGAGAGGATGGGGGGAGAAGCCTTGGAGGATAGAGAGAGAAATGGGGGGGAGAGAGAGAGGGGATGAAAGAGGAGAGAGAGTAAGAAGAGAAAGATAGTTGGAGATATCGAGAGGTGGAGAGGGAGAGGGAGAGAGAATGATGGGGTAGAAAGAGAGAGGAGGGGAATGAAATAGCGGAATATGGAGGAAGAGATAGACAAAGAAAGTGTGTGAGAGAGAGGGAGGGAAATATAAGAGGAGAGTGAGAGGGAGACAATGTTAGAGAGTGGTGGTGGTAGAGTGAGTCAGAGTATGACATATTTAGTGGAAGAGAAAGGGGATTGCTGGAGAGAGAAGGTTTATATTTTAGAGGTGGAAATGGGGGAAGAGAGAGGGAGAGAGAGGGGGAGTAAGGGAGAGATAATGAGATCTAGTTGATGGTGGTAGAAATATTTAGAGATGGAGATAGATAGAGAGGAAGAGAGAAAGAAAAGGGGTATAGAGAAATATGTGGAGAGATAGAGGAAAAGAGTGATGGAGTTAAAGAGGAACAAAGAGGGTGGGAGATATAGTGTAAGAGATGAAGAGAGAGAGAGGGGGGTAGTGGGGGATAGAAAATTTAAAGCTAGAGGTTTAGAGTGTGAGGTAGAGAGAAACACAGTGGGTGGGAGATATAGCAGTAGAAATGAAGAGAGAGAGAGAGAGAGAGGAAGATAGTGGGATATAGAAGGTTTAGAGAGGGAGGTAGAGATAGGGAGAGAGAGAGAGTGATGGAGGTAGAGAGAAACAAAAATGAGGAATAGATGGAGAAAGAGAGTGGAAATGTGAGGGAGAGAGAATTAGGGAAAGGAATGTGTAGAATGAGGATGATAGAGGAGGGGGAAAGAGACATCAGAATATGGAGAGAGAGGTGGGTGATAGAGGGAGAGAAACTTGGGATTTAATTATTAAAGGAAGTATCTACGAATATAGGGTAAAGAAATATGCCTTGAACTACCACACGAGATCTCTTGAGTCTATCATTTTCCTATGAGTGGGTATATGGGTGCCATTTTTAGTCTTTTAACAATAAAACATGGTATTTATTTCCTTGACATGGTAAAGGAAGGAAACACAAGTTGTAGGACCTAATCGATTTTTCTGGTCACTAAGGAACCAAAACAATGCATCGAACCACCACACAAGCCCTACCTAGGATATTATTCACCTTTGAGTGGGAATATTAATGGAATTACAAGGATTTGAATAATAGATATGGATATCAAGGTTTGAAAATGATATAGGGAGAAATATTAGGCCTTATTCCCAAATGAAAAGTTTGAGCATTGAGGTAAAATAAAAATACATTGAGCCACCACACATGCCCTCGCAATTTTATCCTTAGTCTATGAGTGTGGGTATCAATGGAATTACAAAATTACTGAGAACTAGGTATCGGTATTGGGGTCTTTGACACTATTGGGGGAGGAATCCTAAGATACATACCATAAAGGAAGGTTTAATTAGGAAATATAGGGCTATGAATGATGACTTAAGATACAACATAGCATCTCCCAAGGGTATCCTTGTTATAGAGAAAACTTCCTATGGATTGGGGTACCACAACAGATAGAGTAACCGTAGAAATCAATCCTTTCCTATATGCAAGAGAAACCAAACATCTAACACTAAAGGATTTCAAAACATACCTTATTCCAGACTATTGATGTAGATCCCCGTTGAGATTTTCCACTCTCGCTTGTATTAATTATTTTCTCTCTCAACATTCAGTAAACAAGACAAGCATGCTATATAATTGTGTTAGACCTACTCTAGCATATATAATAAATAACATATAGGTATTTAAAAGCATCCATGGATTCAATACTCATTTAAATACACATTATTGGATAGGAAAAGATATTTCTATTAATATAAATCAAAGATTACAATAGTGACAACCTCTGTCGACAGGTCTGCAAATCGAAGAAACCGAGTCCTCCACTTGGGCCTCCACCACTTCAATCCTCTATCTCTCGATAGCAAGCTCACAAGAAAAGGAAAGATTGGGAAGAACACAAAGTGCTCCAAGGGACAAAAGGATGCAGACTCAAGTATAAGCTCTGACAACAATGGACTATAGTTTTCTTGCTGTTCAATTTCTCCCCTTCAATGTATCCAAAGGGTTCCTTATATAGTGCTTCAATGGGGTAATGGAAGGTCAACTCTGAGTGATCTCAAGGCATATTGAAGGCCAAGAGACAAGTGAATCGGATCCACATCAAGGAAAACTCCAAAACTATTTGGCCTTTTGCACACATCTCGATGTATGCAGGTTTGAGGGTTAAATCCGTGTATATACGCGAGAATAGGTTTAAAAGTCGTGTATAGCAAATAATGCATGTTTTTAGGGATGATATTGGAAAAATTAAAGGTACAAAAATGTTCCATGGGGTCTAAAGAGTCTATAGAGGGATAGGGAAGGCCATAAAGGTGTGATACACCATGTGTGTTAAAATCAGCTGTAACAGATGTCCCCTAATGTGTGAGGTCAGAGGGGTCATACGATGGTCGAAATACATTATAAGTCCATCCCAGAAGTGGAGTGATGAAGAACTAAGTGGAAGAACTAGCCATCCAATAGCACAGTACAATGATCAAACTCTTCACATAACTACAAGTAGATATAGTAGTCCTAGATACATAAGAGTACAATGGCCATGAATATGCATGATACAAAATATGACATGTGTGGTCATCGCCACGTACAATATAGATAGATAAGAATCTACATGATGAATATATACAAAGGATCATGATCTCCATTAAAGATGAAGATATATAATGGATGAATATCTCCATAATGACTAGAAACATTTGACATACACTGGAATCAAGTCACAAGAGCTGAAATCTCATGAACAATGGCACGATCAAGGAGATAGCATATATGAAATGCCACCATTATGGAAGGTATTCTACACAATATTCTACGAGTACATGTCCTACTATACAAATAGAGGTGTTGAGGTCGAACATAGTAGTCCATCAGCTGATTGTCGGTCATTGATGTACCGTTAATAGATGCGAGATCACCCACCAATAATGAAAATGGGAATCAAGGTACTAGAGTGCAAAATAACAAGTGTGAATAAATGTGTTGAGGTCAAACACTTGAGAGGATCCATCGATCAGGGGACATTGACGTATTCCCAAAACGGTCAATGGTGAGAGAACCTACCACTGATGACTGCAAGTCTCAAGGCACTCAAAAAATGACTCTATATTCCTATCCTAGAATAAATGATCTGAAGTCGATGGGATGAAATACGCTGGAAGGAGAGAATTAATGCATCCCTCAAAATCCAACATGAGGTACTTAGAAAGGATGTATAATGTGGAAGGAATCGATCATAAAGTGCACAAACTAGTATCAGTACCGAGAATGGCCAACATGCAAAGTCAAGAGAATTGAGGAATGGGTAACTTAGGTTTCAACTTCCTTCGAAAAGGAGCATAAAGGTGAATGGTGACTAAATGTAGGAAGCATAGAATCGATATACAGAACTGGGACATTTCTATGATAGAGGAGGCATCGACAGAGGCTCCATAGGGACTAGAAGCTTAACTAGTCAGTGGAGATAAACTCAGAGAAATGAGTACAACTCCTAAATTCAAACTATTAACCCAACCAACGAATGTGATATACAATGCTCTGTTCGAAGGTGACATGACTTGAATGTTGTCAAAGATAACATCTTTTCTTGTCCGGATTTTTGTTTTTTTGATTTTTTTGGACCTTTTCAAATATTTTGAAAAGCTTAAAAAAAATAAAAGTGCTTTATAGTTACAAACTAGGAGGAGACGAGTGCCAATGGGAAAACAAACTAGTTCCAAGCAGCAGAACATATGGAACATACCTATGCTCCATGCAAGGACACATGTGTAGGATAACGACACTCGGGGGAAAGTCCCCTCCCGATTAAAATGAGGAATCAAGCTACAAAGGATATATAAAATGGCTCTGTGTGGCTAGACATGAGACAAGCTCGGGTTATATAGCTAATAATCACAGTCAGGGAAGCTATCATAAGGATCAATGAGGTAGGAAAAACTCATAATAATGCAATTATAACTTGACATAAGGGAATCCTGGGGACAAAGGCCAGCAAAAAGATCAAGAGGAGTATGAGGCTCTTGCGCAAAGACATGGCGATACTATACAAAGGGCTCCCACACCCTAAAGGAAAAATTGGCGGCATGGGCACCAAATGGAAAAAACGAGCTAACTAGGGCACCCATGTATGGTCAAACTCTACCATTCACATCATGTCACTTTTAAAACAATAAGAAGGTTCTATGACAAGATAGAATGGGTTTGTACCTAAGGTTATAATAAAATGGTCATAAGGTCATGCAAAGTGCAAATGGATGTGAAATCTAACCTATATGCTAGTTTAGACATAATACTTGAAAGCAACACAAATGAGTAAAACAATGGTTGAAACAGTGCTCAAAACGGACTCCTACATCATCAGATTAGTCCAAAACGGTCCAAAATGGTCAGAAATGGTTCAAAACAATAGAAAGGGGGTAAAAAATTTCAAAAAATTCAAAAAATTTCTATAAATAGTAAAAAGTTCAAAAATTACATATCATTTGAAATTTTTACGCATTTGAGCTTAAAACTTCCAATGCGAATTTTGGGAGTTTCATCCAACAAAATCGACACCGTTTGTTCCAAGATACTTCTCATGTCCTCCTCTTCCATTTTCATGCAATTTTTTTCAATTTCCATGGTCAAATTTGATTTTTAGGCCAGTCTAAACTGGTCATTTCGGCCCACGTGGATATTGGGGATTTTTTCATGTATAGGGCTGGCTATACACGGAAAAACCACCCAAAAACGCATACATATGCGGTTGTTTTGCAAACAGTCGCGTATGCGACTGCACACATGGTTTTTTAAGGTATATATTGACCAAAAATTACTTTTAATGTGCAGGATGGTTCTAGAATGGAGGGAAAGGGAACATGGAGACATAGAAGAAGATGTTCAAGGTGATTTAATGGCTCAACAAGCTCTATGTGCATGTGGGCTATACAAGTTTTGGTGTCTTAGCAGCTTGAGGGCCAAACCAAGACTCTTGTAGATGCCAGTAGACTACTGGGATCCAGAATTAGAGTCCTTTCATATCGACATGATGTTCCTCACTATAGAGGTGGAGGACATATGTTTCATTACTGGATTGTCCCAATAGGGAGAGGTGGTGAACCTACACTCTCGTGGGCCCGGAGGTGGCCTAACCATTGATGAGTACATTGTAGTATACTGTTTTCCATACATTGAAAAGGTTGGGAGTCAAATACCAACAAACTCCAACCAGGTGCTAGGACTGAAGGCCATACTATTGGCACTCGGTAGGATAGTTGGTCTAGCATCACTCCACCAGGCCTCACGGCCATTGATGTTCTATGCAGTGGAGTGCACGAGACCCACAATGTACGACTAGAGCACTACACTATTGAGTAACATGAAGTAGTAGCTCAATGACTGCAAGATGGGAAGAGTACGAAAATTTGGTTTTGGCAACATATTGAGCACATTCTTTTTTGAGCGTGTCTCGGGGTTAAGCCCTAGAGTTGACTTTCCTCCTCACGAGGTTTGAGATACAACCCAACGACATTGGGAAGATGCTATGCGCAGACTGGGCAGAGGTAGGGTGTCTAAGCTCTACCTAGCTGACTTCTTTCCATGGTGGCAGTGACAGATTGTTGCCATCGATGATTATCCCTATGCGGGAATAGATTTCTGGGAGATCCAGACATGCCCCTACCACCAGGAGTAGAATACGGTGATATTGGTAATGAATCCCAAACCCTCTTTTTAATTTTTTTTGAATTATTAATTTTTTTTTGTATTTTTTGATATATAGACTCAAAAGACATGTTTTTGTGTGATGACACATAGTGACAATCTATCATATGTATGCAGATGTTGGACCACGGTGTCCTGATGGTTTCCCTCATCATAGACGGAGGGGAAGAGGAGATGATATCATGGGTGTGGATGCGGAGTAGATGCTCCAAAGCATCCACACAAACTTTGTATGCTTGACACACAAGGTACCCATGGTGCAAGTTGAGGACTTTCCTGAGGCCATGCAACGTTAGGTGGTAGGTGTACCATGAGCATGGGTTCGGTTATTTCGACAACTAGCTAGAGCCATGGTGTGCAACCACGATCAGAACCCCCCCCCCTCCTCCATAGGATTAGAGTCATAAGAGTGATTCATTTTTGTACTACCATGTATCATATTTTGGTGGCTCAGAAGCCCTATTTTTGTATTATGACACTTATGTATTATGACATCACATTTTGGATGTTTTAATGAAAAACTTTTATGATGATCGATTTTATTTATTTACATGTGTGTAAAAATGTATGTTTGTGATGTGCTTATGGTCTATGAAATAAATGCCAATATAACACATAGTTAGCATATGAGTGAGCAACTTCATTAAAAATTCTTGGAACATGTATGTATGTTATGTTTTCAAATTGTCGTTCTAACAATCTCACACGTAAGAATCTTCGTAATAATGTAAGATCCTTAATACAATACAAGCCATTAAGTCGTGGCACTACTAACTACGAATCAAGATGTACCTCAAGAGAGGGAACACCATGTGAAATGGCATCCAGTAATAGCTCGATAATGGCACTATACTCAACAACATTATTCGAAGAAGACCGTAAACATATGCCTCCTGAAGATAATGCCCGACCTGTAGGAGTATAAATCACCCAAGCAGCAGAGGCTGAGTGTTGAGTGTGGTGGATAGCACCATCAGAAAATTCTATGTAAGTGAAAGACTCCATTGACATCTTCCATAAGAAACAAAAGCTAATCAACAAACCCAATCACCATAAGAAAACCTAACTATGCAAAAAACTGTACAATAATATACAATAATGAGCCCTAGCTGAAAATCATGCATAGTATTTTTTAAGATAGAGCCCATTTCTAGGCTCCGCTAAGTCTGTCCCTTCATAATCTACCAGCTCATAGGCGCCCTTCTCTAACACATGTTTGACTACATAAGGACCATGCCACATGGGATTAAAATTCCCTGCCCCCAAGGGTTCTTTATCTTGATCCCACAAAAGGACCAAATCACCTTCACTAAACCTCCTCGGATAGACAGACTTATCATATTGGACCTTAACACAATGCTTATTTACTTCTAGAGCCACTAAGGAATATCGACGCTGCTCATCAAGCTGCTCTAAGTGGACCAAATGTTCCTCCAATGCAGAAGTGTCTGGTAAAATATGTATAGATAGCTTCAATGAAGGTATTTCACATTAAACTAACAAGATAGACTCCACTCCATGTACAAGATGATATGGAGAAAAATCAGTGGCAGTCTTAACCGTGGTCCTATAGGCCCACAAAGAAGGATATAACATTATATGCGAATTTGTTTTGCTTTGTGCGATGGTTCATTGGAGAATGGACTTAAGTGATTTGTTCACTGCTTCAACCTGTCCATTCGCTTGAGGGTAATAAGAAGAGGAGTGCTCCTACTTATACCCTAACTTCAAGGCCAACTCTTCCATCATTCGATTATGAAAGTGCCTACCATGGTCAGTGACAATATCTTTTGGAATACTGAACTGAGTAATAATTTGGTTGAATACGAAATGTGCACTTGTCTCACTATCGGATTTAATTGTGGGCATAGCCTCATCCCATTTCATGAAATAATGAATAGCCACTATAATATGATGATTCCCCCCAGTCAAAGCTAGGTTGCAATCCATGAAGTCGAGCCCCCATTTGGTGAAGGGACCAGAGGTGATAATCGGATGTAACGGGGCAGGATGTGAGCACATATTACGTGCAAACACCTAGCAAGGGTGACACTTCTTGACTGTGTTGACACAATATTTGGATATCGATGGCCAAAAATATCCCTCTCCCAAGATTTTTTGGGCTATAGAAATCCCATATAAATGACCACCACATGCCCCTCCATGGCAATCATTCAGCACAACCTCAGCCTCTTCATGGGTTAAACAACGATGTAAAATGGAATCTACCCCACGGTGGTACAAAGTTTTATCCACTATAAGGTAGTTCTTAGATACGTGACATAATCGTCGTTGCTCATCCCGTGAAAGGTGAGTAGGGAACTTCAACATTTGTAAATATATGATGATATCCCCATACCATGGATCCAAATTTGAGATAAGGAAAATATGCTCATCGACAAACGTATCCTCATAAACCTCCTCCTCCTCCTCACTTGGGAAATAAAAAATGAGCTCCACAAAAATCAATGATTTCTTCAATTTCACTTAAACAAACTCGAGATGGAATTCTTGCAAAATTACAATCCACTTATTATACTTTCCCCTGATCATCCTTCTAGTGAGGACGAGCTGAAATGGATTGACATGAGCTACCAACAAGGTCTAGCAAAGGAGAATGTAGTGTCTAAATCTATGAACGGCATGAACGATGGCTAAGGCAAGTTTCTCAACATGGGAATAATGGAGTTCCACATATTTAAGGTTCCAGGTCAAATAATATATGACATGCTCATGGAGCTCCTCATCCTCCTAAACCAAAACCATACCAATTGTCTCCATGGACGTGGCCGCATAAATAAAAAAATCACGGCTATAGTGGGGTGGAATAAGCACGAGGGATATGATAAGGATCGCTTAAGAGCATCAAAGGACTCATGGGCTTGCTCATCCTAGCAAAAGGTAGTGTTCTTCTTTACAAGACGCATAAAGCCTTTAGTCAAATTGGCAAAGTTAACCATGAATCTCCGTAAAAAAAATTCCATGCCTTGCAAACATTGAAGATGTCTAATATTTGGTGGGGGAGACAATTGAAGTATTTCCTCAACCTTTAAGGGATCGACTCTTAAACCCTCGGAAACAATGAACACTAGCAAGCGACCAAAATTCACGCAAAAGATGCCCTTGTGGGGATTTAGCCTAACTAGGTAGTGGCATCATCTTTCAAATACTAATCTCAAATGGTACGAATGACACATTCTCAATTGAGAATGAGAAGCAAGGTGATCCAAAAATACTTCAATAATCGATTTGAGATCATGAAAAATCAAGGTCATAGCCAACTGAAATGTGGCTCTAGCATTTTTAAGACCGAAAGGCATCTTCTGATATGCAAATGTACACCAAGGAAAAATAAATGCAATTTTGTGTTGATCCCTGGGTTTGATATGAATCTGATTATATCCAAAAAAGTTGTCCATAAAGGAAAATACCTCGCTTCCTGCACACTCATCCAAAATTTGATCGATAAATGGTGTGGGAAAATTATCCTTAGGACAAGCACGATTTAAATCATGGAAATCAGTGCATATATGGACTGTTCCTTATTTATTATCAACTGGAATGGGGTTTGAAACCCACTCCATCAAGGGAATGGGATAGATAAAACCAACTTTTAACAACTTCTCTATCTCATCCTTAATCGTGGGTGCTTTTCTAGGATTCACCGCACGCAAACGTTGTCAAACAGGCTTCGCATTCGGATAGGTATTAATTTCATGTTCGACAATACGAGGGTCTATATCTGGCATTTCCTCGTATGACCAAGCAAATATGTCACTAAAATATTTGAACAGCTCGGTATACTCTTGAATTTCAACATGGGAAAATTCTACCCCAATATAGACATTCTCAATATTTACAGGATCGCAAGATATATTAATAGGAATAGTAGGTGATATATTCGCCATCCATCTTACCAGGAGAGATTAATGGAACCACGGGACTACCAATATTCTCATGAAGAATATCCCTAAAGTCCTCACCCTCCAAACAAACAAGCTTGGGAAGAAAATAGGATCTATTATGTAACTCTTCCCAAGGTGGCTCAACCCCAGACATGGCCTCAATAATAGCTTCATCTAATGGAAAAAAAATATCAAGGAAATCATGTGCGTGAGAGGACTCAACTTCCCATGTAGGAAGCACATACGGGTCCTCCTCCTACATCTATGAAGAGGAAGGACTAGGCTCTGGAACACAATCAATATTCGCTTGATATGCTATCATTGCTGCAGGAAATGGCACGTCCGTTTCGATAGTTCTGTTTGAAGGACTCAGTGAAGGAAGAATCCAAGGATCTTCCATATGGGTAGTGCAAAAAGACACCGAATTCAATGAAGATGAAGCCCCACTGAAACTAGATCCGATCATAAGAACGGGTGCAGGACAACTAAAGGTCCCCATAAGGGATGGATACATACCTACACCCACACTCCCAGTTGCTGGTTGAGAATGATCGATAATTGGGATAGAAGTTCCTGATGATTCATTGACACTCAGATTCTTGAATGATGTATGATTAATCATAACAATATTCCCATTAAATAGAAAGAATACTACTCGAAATAGAGAAGAGGCTACGGCTTGCATACTATACATCCAATTCTGACCCAGTAAAAGATTGTAATCAAGGGGCACATCAACCACCTCGATCTCGATCATGACAGGCTTCCCTCCCAAACGGACCTTAAGAGAAGGAAGAATTTTGTGTGGCTGAAACAATCTACCATCAAAGGAAGTCAACATGGTAGTGGATTGAGACAACTTGGGAGAACCCAAACTCTTCCAACATGACAAAGACATCACAAAAGCAGCAGCACCTTCGTCAATCACAGTGCATTTGACGGTCATGTTAATACATTCTACATGAATCAAAAGAGACACATAGTAAGGCAAGCGAGGTTTTAGTGCCATGGTTACAAATTTGATGATGGAATAAGAGCTATCATCATTCACCCCAAGAGCAGAAATCAAATATTTCCTTTGCGAAGGACAACTCTGAAGTACTTCAAGCGTAGACATCGCACAAGGAGTTTGGCCCAAATCCTCGACAACAGAATAGTTCTAGGCAGCTTGGGCATTAGGATTGTGCCCCAAAAACTTTAGGAATCCCTTAGGAATGCGAGGTGTAATTTCAAGTTTATCCATAGGGTTTTCAATACACAAAGGGCTCTCAGTAGGAGTGGGTTCCTTCCCAAGGTCCGGTTGTGACGAACCATAGTCTTTCGCATGAGTCACAACCTTAGTAGCATGCACCATGTTGATGCAACCATGACTAGTACTAGTTTTCAGCGGATTTTGATCTCCACCCGACGCAGAATGAGGATCATGGGTCCTTGAGTTCATATTTTGATTATGGGGTAAAGGGTTGGTTAGCACAGCTAGGCCCTATGCTATGAACCTCGAGGCGTCTTCCATACGAGGGCACAAGTGAGTGAGGTGGTCATCCTTACACAATCTGCAAGGAAAATTAACCTTACATTTAGACTTCTTGTCCCCCCCATCGTTGCAATCGTTCTTGTTCCCACCCTTACGATTGTTTTTACCCTTTTTCTTATTCCTTCTGGGTTGCTGGTTTCCCTTCTGTTCCAATGATTGCACGAAAAGTACACTCACCATTTGGGTGGGTTGAGACAAAGCCATGTCTTGTCCCAAAATGGATTGATTGATAGACAATTGACTCACTTGTTTTACAACCGAATCTGCAGGTTTGGTAGTTAAACAACCCACAATGCCATCAGCATGTGGTCTAGGCTTGATCTTGGGATAAAAACTAGAATGTGGAGAATTAGGTATGATCTCATATAACAGTCTGGATTGAGCATAAATCAAATCCAATTCTTGTACCCTAAAAATTGCTTGTTCCTCGTTCTAAACTCCGAATGTAGAAACATCCTTCACGATGTAAGGTAGAAACGATTTAAGGAACCACTCAAGGAGAAACTTCAGTGGTATGAAATCTTTAATCAACCTCTTCCGTCTACACCACTCTTGGATATGGTCCGAGATATGTGTGGCTTTGTCCTGTCAAAATGTCGACAAGATTTTTGTACCAATGTCGTAACGCATGGGTAGTTGGAAGTGATTGAGAAAAGTCATAGCAAGGTCATCGAACAAAACAAATCCCCCCCTCGGTAACTCTATGTACCATTTCGCTGTAGGCCCAGTGAGGGTGATTGAAATAGCCTTAAACGGATTGAGTCATTGTGTAAGGAATTGAAAGAGCACCAAAGGTGAAAGGTAGTGACATGTTGACTAGGATCTTCTCTTGCTTTGCCCTCGAATTTGGGAATGTCTAAGGGAAGCTTGTTAGGGACAGTCGGCCAAGCCAGATCATGAGATACCAGATCGTTCATTAGTCTTGACAAGTCAGGTAAATTTAACCTTGCAAGGAAAGGGAGCCTAGGTTGAGCCAATCTATGCCACGCTCCCTGATAGTTTTGGTTCATATAAGGCTGACTACTGTAAATACCATGGCCTTGGCCATAATATCCTCCTTCCATTTGACCCGTGTAGGGATGCATGGAAGCATTATGATGTGGTGTACCTTGACTATGCAGTGCAACAAAGGCATAATTAGAGGAGTAAGTGGGTTTTTGATACCTGTATCCATACAATTGATAGCTCTATCCATACTGCGGTCCATAAGATTGTCCATGAAAAGATCCATAAGATGTCCCATGGGATGTCCCATGAGAAGCTCCATAAGTAGGGACATGGATAACTCCTTGCAATGGACCGTAAGATAATCCAAAAAAGGGAATATGACCTCCCGAGACAACAGGAGATACTTGACTCTGAGATACTACTGTGTGAGCAGTCGCAGTACGAACATGACTAGTAGCTACATTCTGACCTGAAGGACCACATGAATGAGGGGGAGGAAGGGTAGTAAAAAATGCATTCAAAGGAGTAGGAATTGAAGATGAAGGGACATGTGAAGGGATGTAAGTGGTATTCCCTATAGTCACTCATCTCAGTTCTAGTATACACATATGACTACTAACACTAGGTCTAGCGTGAACATGTCAGGTAGCTTCCACCGCTGGGATGGAAGGTGCAGTGTGACTAGTGCTCCCAAATATCTCTACACTGAAAGGAATAGGAGTGCCCCCAGGTGTAGTGCTAGGTTCAACTTCTAACTCGGCATGATGTGTTGGATCATGTGCAGGGATACCAGGCATGCCATAACAAACATGACTAGTTCTTGTGGGTTCATGGTGAGTCTCATCGCCCGAAAAAGAATACCGACGACTTGTGAATGAGGGATCATAACCAGAATGTGAAGGTATTTCTGGTGAAGGATCATATACATGAGTAGGATCTTCCTCCCCAACCTCTTGAGGTGGAGAAGACATCTCAGGAATCTCGTCCTCGCAATCTCCCATCATGTGTGAATCAATGTGAGAAGTAGTCCACCCGGACTGTCTGTTTCTCTCTCCCAAAGGGAGAGGATATGTGGAAGGTGGAAGTCCTGCTAAATGACGAGAATGACGAAGTGCCGCACCTGAATCCACAATGAATCAAAAAATGAAAAATAATCTTTCTAATTATGGAAACCCTAGGAAAACTAATGTGCACAGAGCATACAACTATACAATGTAGACCCAAATCACAAGCAAACAAGGGTAGGATATGTGAGCTCCCAAATGAAGCACTTATGTCTCTCCTAGGAGAGGATTGAGACTCCCATATATAACAAGCGAAGGTTCATAAACAATTAGTGGCTCTCAGCTTCAACGCATATAGCGATTGTGCTGTCTTACCCATACCTGGCCAGGACACCTGCAAACCTATGTGAAGTACCCCCTCGATAACCTAGGTAAGGCAACTAAGGTAACCTCAACATAATCAATTCTTAGGAGGACAGTCGTAGGCAGGATTGACCATATGGGTAGGGTAGCAAATCTTGAAATTCTTGAAAGAGCCCCCAGATACGAATACAATCCTAAAAATATCTCCGGTGCTACTCAGCTATGACCAGGGGTCATCCCAATCATTAACCACTCACATTACCTCGTGCTTAACTCCCTTGTAAGAGGAGGATCCTGAGAAACACTAATTATACCAAGGAATTTCACACTCTCACCTGGACATACACATACATGTTTCGTTTAGTGGTCTTGGAGAATTTACTCACAATGAACTATTCCAAGACCCTAAAACCTAATCTTGTTGGTGCACCCTATAAAAGAAACGAGTGTAATTCATTTTATTATGCGTTGATTTTAATTGGCTTATTACTCAAAAGGGAAAATGATCATGCAACTAATGGTGTTATGATGCAACAAGAAGTAAAATGCACACCTAACAATCAATGCAAATGCACTGTGTCGAATGAAAAATGGGGTATGCTACTACGTGAAATGCAACATTTTCCTTCAAATGAAAATGCAATCATTCCTATATGAAAATATGACTAATACTTCTCCAAGCAAACCTAGTGCAAGTACCATGAAAAATGCAAAATGTAATGATGCAAAGAAGCAAATATTTTTGTATTTTTTGAATTAAAATGAGATAATAAAGAAAAATAATGACTCTACCACCCCCAGACTCTGCAAGCACTATCAAACAACACCCACGCAAAGCACTAGGGTACAAGAGACTTAATGCACTAATCCCAAAACAAAGAATAGAAAATGCAATGATAAGAACATTCTTAAAAAAATCAAACTAAAAAGCATCTTTGGTTAGAAACAAAGGTGTATACAGACTCTAGAAGCATCCAAGGAGACTCAACAATCATAAAAAATCACCCAGGAACACTTAATCTTCCCCTCAAAGGCAAAACTTAAGGCATACACGACTGTGTGCAGAAAACCCGCGTATATACACGGATATCCTAGTAAAAACCGTGTGTACACGCAACTGTGAAGACAAAACTCGCGTACAGGAAGAAAAAGAGATAAAAAAGAAGGTAATCAAACAAGCTAAGACAAAATTTACTCCTATCAGACACTACCAGGAAAACATGCCCCCAGACCCGACTCAGAAAAAGAGAAATTAGAGCAATTCAAGAACATTGAATGCCGATAAAAACCCCAAAGGAAATGACTAGAACTCCCCAGTATGGTCTCCAATTCTGTTATGGAGAAAACTTCCTATGGCTTGGGGTACTACAACAGATAGAGTAACCGTAGAAATCAATCATTTCCTATACGCAAGAGAAACCAAACATCTAACACTAAAGGATCTCGAAACATATTTTATTCCAGACAGTTGATGTAGATCCCCATTGAGCTTTTCCACTCTCACTTGTATTAATAATTTGCTCTCTCAACATTCAACAAACAAGAAAATTATGCTATATAATTGTGTTAGACCTACACTAGCATATATAATCAATAACATATAGGCATTTAAAAGCATCCATGGATTCAATACTCATTTAAATACACATTATTGGACAGGAAAAGATATTTCTACTAATATAAATCAGAGATTACAATAGTGACAACCTCTGTCGGCACATCTACGAATCAGAGAAACTGAGTGCTCCACTTGGGCATCCACCAATTCAATCCTCCATCTCTCGATAGCAAGCTCATAAGAAAACTAAATCTTGGGAAGAACACAAAGTGCTCCAAGGGACAAAGGGATGCAAACTCAAGTATAAGATCCGGCAACAATGGACTATAGTTTTCTTGCTCTTCAATTTCTCCCCTTCAATGTATCCAAAGGGTTCCTTATATAGTGCTTCAATGGGGTAATGGAAGGTCAAATCCGAGTGATCTCAAGGAATATGGAAGGCCAAGAGACAAGTGACTCAGATCCACATCAAGGAAAATTCCAAAACTATTTGGCCTTTTGTACACACCCCGATGTACACGGGTTTGAGGGTCAAATCCACGTATATATGCGAGAATAGGTTTAAAAGTTGCGTATAGAAAATAATGCATGTTTTTAGGGATGATCTTGGAAACATTAAAGGTAAAAAAAATGGTCGATGGGGTCTAAAGAGTCTACAGAGGGACAGGGAAGGCCATAAAGATATGATCCACCATGTGTGGTAAAATCAGCTGTAACAATCCTTATCTTCCAACTAGGGATATCGAAGCCATTAGGATATTGTGAGCACTAAGGGATTTGAAATGGTTGGTGATGTCATTTCTTATAGAAATTATGATTAAATGCCACAATTAAATGAAGGAAATTCCCTAATGAAATATTCTAATAATCCATGGTCATGAAGAACACCTGAAATGACCACATAGTACCCATCAAGGTTATCATTTCCTTTGATTATAGATTTTAGTGACATTAAGAGGTTTTGTATATTGGATATGAGCATCTAGGACTTAGAAATGGGATATAGTTGAAAGAGGAAACATAATCCTTATACACTAGGGGAATATTATAAGAAATAAAGTTCAGTAATCACATCCCAATCCACTAGACATGAACTCTCAAGTATGTCCTCAATTCCTTTGTGTCGGGATCTTAACAATATTATGATGTTTTGAGAATTCACCTATCACCCCTCTCTTCAGCGTTTTGGTGAATTCACTAATCACCCATCTAAAAAACTCTTAATTTCATTATACCTTATTATGAGTTAATTAAAAAGGTAATGAGATCAGTGGATTTAAAATATTAAAAAGGGGAAGGACAAGTGTCTGAGCAGAGAGACTCTCCTTGTGCAAAATGGAAATTGGGAAGAATTCAAGAACAAGAGAGAGAATGGGTTGGTCTATCATGGAAGCTAAGAGGGGGACGTGATTGGTGGAAGAGTCTAAGTTGGGTAGATATGAGAGTTGAATTGGTACTTAATAGCAAAGACAAGAACCAAAAACTAATGAATCATTAAACATTGTACTATGCATTATTGGCCAAATATTTTTTCCCTAAATGTTTATTATGCATGTGATTGACTATTGGGTTGTGGTCAATGAAATAATTAACTGTGAATGAACCATTCAAGTAGAATTCCTGGGAACTAAATAGAAGTGATGGAGTTTCACTAATGTGCTATTGGAAGGAAGCCAGAGTGGGAAGTGTAATGTTTGGAATGGAATTTGGTTGTATCCTGGTTTTCCTATATTCTTGTAAACCTATGGTAAATCCCTATGAATTGTGAGGATTGTTGAATGACAAATCCCATTATGGATTTAAATTTGTGTGAAGGGAAGAATTATCCTAGTGAATTAAAAAGTCCCAGCTTGGGGATGTTAGATTTTTATCATTCAAGCTAGCATTATGATATTAGGATCTTTTAACTAAGATAATAACAAGCACAGTAATAAAACACAAGCACAACACAAGAGACAAGAGACACAAATAATTTTCCTTAGGGAAACCATAAAGGAGAAAACCCAACAACTTCCTCAGAGATAGAATTGTTAGAATAATCAACCCATAGTTATCTACCTTAGACATTAATTAATCCAATTTTTGTCTTATTTGCCTAGTTTCCATATTCCACCTTATGCAAGTTGTCCTCCACACATCCATAGTGGTCAAAATTTCTAATTTTGAGTCATGGAGCGCTTGGGAAACCTCTTGGAATCAAATCTGCTTTATTACTGGCCTCCCTAGCACATGTCTGCTTTTTCTGCTTTATTGCCTGCTCTTTTTTAGTTTTAAGGCAATTGGGAAAGTTTGACTAGGTGAAGTTAACTTGTTTTTTGTCCTCATCATCCTCCACTCTTTTCTCCTATGAAAAGAATGTATGAGTTGTCCTTCCACCATATATTAGCTTTCCTAATTGATTTTTCCAATTCGTGAGCTCCTAGACAGATTTGGAAAGTGCTTTATGCACCTATGGAGGATTTGCTTAGATTTAGTAAGCCTGCTTTTGACCAAATTTGAAAGGCATCCTTATGCATTCAAATATATCATGTAATTATTTATTGTGGCAGCCTATGAATTCACAGGGTTGGCTATTGTACACTTATTCAATACAGATTAGTGTTCAACTCCATATTCAGTCTCTTTTGTGAGTAATTTGCATGTGTAATTGGCAATTGTTGTGAGTGTAATTGTTCTAACACCTTGGTTCAATTTCCACATGGTATAATATCCTTTGTATATCGATTTATCTCCTTCCAATTTGTTATTGCAGGTTCGACATCATTGACTGGTAGCATTCTGCTGATTGAAGGGACAATTTCTGAGCTATGGATCAATCTCAGAAGATCATCTTGACTCCATTTAACTTCTTTGAATGGAAAGCAAAGATGGAGAAACTGTTGAGGGTGAAATGCCTATATCGAGTGACTATGGAAACAGAAGCAGAGCCCAATGTAGCTGCAGAGAAGATTAAATGGCACAACAGGAGGGATGAGGCCTATGGTCTCCTGTGTCTGAGTATATCCAGAGACCTCCTTTTCCATCTTGATGGATTAACATCACCAAATGAAGTATGGGAGAATCTTGTTGATATTTTTGGTAAGACAGATGAGATGAGGGGACATCAAATTGAAAATGAATTGATCTCCCTAAGTCCCAATAGGTTTGAATCCCTACAACTCTATTTTTCCAAGTTCAAAGCACTTGTTTTGCAGCTAAAACAATGTGGGATAGAAAAGAAGGATGAACAACTAGTTTTGGACAGACTCTCGAAGCTTGGCCCTGACTATTCAGTGTTTGTATCGACCTTCTATGCCACAAAGTTGATAGCTCGAGCCTGGAAAATGCCTAGCCTTGCATATTTCATGGAATCTCTCACACAAGAACAAGATAAATTAGTGATGATGGGCACCATCAAACCATCCAAAGACCAAGCTCTGGTTGCTGGAGATTCAAGGGTGGATTCAAAAAGAAATAAGAAAGCTAAAAATCCACCTAAGCAAAAGAGAGACAAGAACAAGTCTCTAGAGGAGCCTCAAGGTTCCAAGAAGAACCCCCAGAAGAAGAAGAACAAAGGAGAAATGAGCAAGTGTGCATACTACAGTAAGGGTAATCATTATGAAAGCTCCTGCATGAAGAAGCAAATAGACATGCTGACCCAAATCTTGGAGAAGAATGGAATCTCCCTTCCAGGAAGCTCAAAGAAGAGGGAAGGAGGATCAAATTCAGAAGACAGAGAGAGAGTTCATGCATTGGTTGCTGGCACATCAAGCACACCTAGTTTCATCATTGATTCTGGAACTTCAAGACATATGGTTTCGACCAAGGAGGCATTCACCTCACTTGACATGTCGAAAGGTCCACCAATTGTACTAGGAGATGACTCTCCCACTAAAAGTTTGGGCAAAGGGAGGATTGATCTTGACCATGGTAAGTTCAGCAATGTGTTGTATGTTCTAGGTCTTGCCTCTAACCTCTTATCAGTGTATCAGATGACGCACATAGGGTCTCCAAATAAGGTCATATTCTCCCCTGATGAATTTGAGATCACAGAGATCTCAAGTGGTAAATTCATTGCAAAAGGAGCTGTAAATCATACTTCGAAGGTATACATGTTCTCACACTTCCTACCCTACTCAAACCCCTCTACTCTTCTGATTCATGCTAATGAGGAAAGCAAGCTTTGGAATGAAATATTTGGCCACCTTAATTACAAGTATCTTTCTGATATTAGTGAAAAATAAATGGTCATAGGGTTACCAAAGATTAAGTTTTCCAAAGGAGTCTGTCAAGGTTGCATCTTAGGAAAACACCGAGAGCATAAATTTGAGAAAGCTAGTCATGAGAGAACCTCTGCACCTCTTGAGTTGATCCACAGTGATGTTGGTGGCCCATTTCCTCATATGTCAATGAGTCAGGCCAAATATGCATTGACATTCATAGATGAATTTTCCAGGTATTGCTAGGTTTACTTCCTGAAACACAAGTTTGAAGTTTTTGGCCTCTTCAAAGTCTTTAAGGATTTGGTTGAAAACCAATCTGGGAGGAAACTCAAGGTCCTCAGATCTGACAATGGTGGTGAGTATGTCAAGTATAAGTTCATTCAATATTGTGCAGATTTAGGTATTCAGATGCAACATTCTATCCCTTACACACCACAACAGAATGGTGTTGCTAAGAGGAAGAACATATCACTGAAAGAGATGGCAACTTGCATGATGGAGGCTAAGACTTTGCCACCAAAGTTTTGGGCCAAAGCTATAAACTATGCAGCCTATATCCAGAATAGGGTGCCTCATAAAAATCTTGATGGTATGACTCCTTTCGAAGCATGGAGTGGGCACAAGCCAGATGTGACCGATTTCAGGATTTTTGGTTCAAGGGCTTGGGCTAGAATTCCAACAGAAAACAGGAAGGCTTTGCAGCCCCAAAACCAAGAGTGTCTATTTGTTGGGTGCTATAAAGATTCAAAAGGGTAAAAGCTGATCAATTTGAGCACAAACAAATCCTTCATTCAAAGGTGTGTTCAGTTTCAAGAAGAGCCCCTAGCAACAATGGAAGTTGGAGAATCCTCTTCACCACCAAAACCTATGAATGTAAGTGAAGAGATAGTTGAACATGCTGATTCTGATATGTCTGATAATGATGATTTAATTGTAGATCCTAAAAATCCTACAAGACCAAAATGGGCAGCCAATACCATTCATGTAGCTGGAGAACTAGCTGTAAATCCTAATTATCCTAGGAGGACTAGATCTCAGTTTGAGAGTGATCTGTGCATGAAAGATCCTATGTTTGCAGAGAAATGTTATATGATGGTTGAATTAGACCCACAGACATATGAATATGTATAAAATGATCCAATATGGCAAGCAGCCATGAAATAAGAGTTCATCTCACTCCAGAAGAGCAACACTTGGGAGCTGCTTGATCTTCCCCCAGGGAGGAAGCTAGTTCAGTGTAAGTGGGTGTACAAAACCAAATTTGCTGCTGATGGTTCACCTCTGAAGTACAAGTCCTGATTGGTAGCCAAGGGCTACTCACAGGTACATGGCATAGACTACAATGAGACCTTTGCACTAGTGGCAAAGATGGACTCCATCAGGATGGCCTTAGCCATTGCAGCTTCAAAGTAGTGGGAGGTACACCACATGGATGTGAAGTGTGCTTTCCTGAATGGATATATCACTAAAGAGATATACATGCAGCACCCTCAAGAATTTTCTACTAACCCATCTCTTGTGTGCAGGCTAAAGAAGTCATTGTATGGGCTTAAGAAAGCCCCCAGGGCTTGGTATGCCAAGATTGATAGCTTTCTGCTATCACTAAATTTTGTTCGATGTAAGTCAGATCAAAATGTATATTTGAAGCTAATTCATGGTTCATTAATGATCATTGTTTTGTATGTTGGTGACCTTCTCATTATAGGAAGCTCAAAGGATGAAATTGTTTCCTTGAAGGATGCAATGAACCATGCCTTCTCAATGACAGATTTGGGCTTATTGAGCCAATTCTTGGGGCTCGAGATTGCTCAAACCAAAGAAGGAATCAAAGTAAATCAGTCCAAGTATGCCTTGGATTTTCTGAAAAAATTCAATATGAAGGATTGCAAGCCAAGCAAGACTCCTTTCCTTTCAGGAGTTAAGCTTGAAGAAGCTGATTCTTCACCTATGGTAAACAATACACTGTATAGGCAATTGATTGTATGTTTGTTGTATCTTACACATACTAGACCTGATGTCTCCTTTTGCAGTAAGTGTGGCTTTAGGATACATGGATAAGCCTCATGAGATCCATTGGAGAGCAGCCAAAAGGATCCTTAACTTTGTTCAGGGAACAAGGACTCATGGGATCTTCTATAAAGCTAAATCTGATCTTCATTTGATTGGGTTTGCTGACAGTGATTGGGTAGGTGACAGCAAAGATCAAAAGTCAACATCAGGATATGTGTTCATTCTTGCAGAAGGGCCAACCAGCTGGTCAAGCAAGAAACAGAGTGCCATTGCACTCTCATCTATAGAAGCAGAGTACAGAGGAGTTGTAAATGCAGCAACTCAATGTTTATGGTTGCAGGGCTTACTTGGAGAGTGTGTCTTTGAATCAGAATACTCAACTACTATATATTGTGATAATCAGAGTACCATTCAAATCTGCAATGATCCAGTTCAAAAGCAGAGAACCAAACACATTGAGATCCATATGCACTACATCAGACAGGTTGTGCATGATGGCACCATTCACCTACTCTTCTGTTCATCTTCAGAACAAGTAGTAGATATCTTCACCAAAGTTTTTTGTGAGAAGACCTTCAGAAATCTCAAATCACTGCTGGGGATTGTTGATCATGCTGTGATGCATGAGTGATGACAAGATTTCCAAATTTTGTTTTACTGTCCATGTTTAAGGGAGGATTTTTCCCACTGAGTTTTTGCCTCTTTCCTTGGTTAAATGGACATCCAGTATGTAAAGGGTGACTAAGCCTTGTTGCTAGGCCCTATAATTTTTTGATATTTTACTCATAATTCAAACTTAAGGGGGGGTGTTAGAATAATCAACCCATAGTTAGCTACCTTAGACATTAATTAATCCAATTTTTGTCTTATTTGTCTAGTTTCCATAGTCCACCTTATGCAAGTTGTCCTCCACACATCCATAGTGGTCAAACTTGCTAATTTTGAGTCATGGAGCACTTGGGAAACCTCTTGGAATCAAATCTACTTTAATCCTGGCCTCCCTAGTGCATGTCTGCTTTTTTTGCTTTATTGCCTACTTTTTCTGAGTTTTAAGGCAATTGGGAAAGTTTGACTAGGTGAAGTTAACTTGTTTTTTGTCCTCATCATCCTCCACTCTTTTCTCC
>LPNX010444316.1:35666-67478 GCA_001517045.1 Pseudotsuga menziesii
TATATTAGCTTGCCTAATTGATTTTTCCAATTCGTGAGCTCCTAGATAGATTTGGAAAGTGCTTTATGCACCTATGGGGGATTTGCTTATATTTAGTAAGCCTGCTTTTGACCAAATTCGAATGGCATCCTTATGCATTCGAATATATCATGTAATTATTTATTGTGGCAGCCTATGACTTCACAATCTTGGCTATTGTACACTTATTCAATACAGATTAGTGTTCAGCTCCATATTAAGTCTCTTTTGTGAGTAATTTGCATATGTAATTGGCAATTGTTGTGAGTGTAATTGTTCTAACACCTGGGTTCAATTTTCACAATAATCAGCACTGAAAAGGTAAAACCCCAAAACAGTAAGATGATCTCTCGACAACAGCAGTCTCTCTCTCTCTCACATTGAGAGAGCTTCTCCTTTCTCACTCATGCACCCCAATGAGTGAGTGTGTGTATGAGTATGATAAATAGAGAGGCTCTCACTCTCTATTTATATTCTTTTGTTTACTTAGAACCCACTCCAACATGTCGGCCTCACTTAACAATTACTTACTAGAGCCGACATCTCTAGGAGTGTCTAATTACCCTAGTGCCCCACCACTTGTGGGGACTTTGCCTCCTCCGACCAATAGGAGGGTAACACAATGGTGGGGACTATTGCCCTGAATTACAATGACTCACCTAGGGTCGACTTCACTAGGATAGTCTAATAACCCAAGGGCCCCACAACTGTGGGGACTTTAACCGTTAACCAATAGGAGGGTTACCCACAATGACTTGACATGATTTTCTCATTATAGAAACTTCCCAGAATAAACATCAAGGTATGACCTGACTCAAATACATTACAATACATCCCGAAATAAACATCGGGTTACAATACATAAGAAATACAGATGAATACATTATGAAGTTACAGTTACATCAACACTCCCTCTTAACTAGGAAGGTATTCTCTCGACATAATTTATCAACACAAGTATTCTTCTCTGTATCATCTGGATCATCATTGAGTTATCATCATCTTCATCTTCAAGTCATCTTCATCTTCAAGTCATCTTCATCTGGATCTATATCATCACTTGATCTTGATCATCATCACTAAATCTAGACCATCACTCGATCTGGATCATCATCACTGGATCTATGATCATCACTCGATCTAGATCATCATCACTGAATCTAGATCATCATCACTGGATCTAGATCATCACTTTTTCTGGATCATCATCACTGGATCTATATCATCACTGGACATCATCACTAGATCTAGATCATCACTCGATCTGGATCATCACTGCTGGATCTGGATCATCACTCAATCTGGATCTCTCAATGTCATGATAGATGGATCTGGATGATAGCTCGATCTGGATCTCATCTGGTCATCATCATGTGTGCTATCTCATGATTCTTCTCATCATAGGAAGTTCTATAGAGCCAGCCTTCTTTCATGCTGGTTGTAGGCCTAGCCATCATGTAGGTCTTCGCCCAGCACTTACATCTGACCCACTCGTTAGAAAGGCACACCCAACACTCACATCTGATCATGTAGAAACCTACAATCACATCAGAAAGGCCCAACACTCACATTCACCAGCATGACATGACATCACTATCATCTATGAAAAGGATTCAACACTTATATCTGAATTGGAAGGAAACAAGTCCTCCATCCTTGCCAGAAAGGCTTGCACTCACATCTGACCTAGAAGGAACTAAATCCTCCACCCTCGCCAGAAAGGCCCCCAGTCCTAGACTGAGCTACCTGGTAACAGACTAGGTGCCTCCATTCTCCCAGAGAATGGTAGTTTCCCTTATATCTGACCTGGTAGGAACCAAATCCTACACCCTCGCCAGAATGGCCTGCACTCACATCTAACCTAGAAGGAACTAAATCCTTTAGCCATGACAGTATGGTTCAGCCCTTACATCTGACCTACTCGTCAGAATGGCTCTCTCAGTCTCGGACTGAGTGTTCCTGGTAATTGACCAGGTACCTCCATTCCCAGAATGGCAATCAACACTCATATCTGACATGGAAGGAACCAAATCCTCTCACCATGACAAAATGGCTCAGCCCTTATATCTGACCTACTCATCAGAATGGCTATGGATCTTAGCACTCATATCTGACATGGAAGGAACTGAATCCTCTCACCATGACAGAATGAATCATCCCTTACATATAACCTGCTCATCATAATGGATTTGGGACTCATCACTTTCCCTTGGAGGAAACCTCGATCTGGAGAACACCAAGCTTCTCGTTGAAGTACTCGAACTTCACTCTGGCCAATGGCTTCATCAACACATCAGCTATATGTTCCTCCATCGTAACATACTAGAGCTTCACTGCTCCTCTCTACACTATATCCCTGATATAGTGATACTTGATCTCAATGTGCTTTGACTTGTCATGGAACACTGGAAAGCAAATGTCTCAAGGTCTAGGTGTTCACAGCAAAGCAAATGTCTAGTCTCATGGTTGTCAGGTACATCAATGACCCAATCATCTGACGATACATCGTAGCATCAACTGTCTCTGATGAAGCATCACTCAATAGATTCATGTTCGATGCCATAGATGTGGTCATGGCCTTGCAGTCAATCATCCCGAACCTCTTCAGGATATCTACTGCATACTTCCTTTGTCCAAGGAATATTCCATCCACATTCTTCCACACCTCCATGCCTAGAAAAATAGTGCATCGACACATAACAGGAGCATCACTGGTCTTCTGCCTTCAACCTTGAAGCAAAGGTTGGAATCTGCTTTACTCTCAGTAAGGCCTAGAGTCATCAGTAATCTATCCATCCTGTCATACAATGTCGAACCTTAGATATTCTATAGTCACTCCCTTTGAAGTGGAGCATCATACTCCCTCTGTCTTTTGTACTCTATGTACTGAAACATTCTGTACCAAAGTGACAAGTAGCTTCCTATGCTACTAGTATTCTATGTATCCATATAGTGTATAGAATTTCATCTTCAACCTTGTAGCAAAGGTTAAGATCTTCATCAATCTCATCATGTATGTGTTTCAATTCTTACTGGCTGCAAATGTCCCTTCATAGTCTATGCCTTCTTTTCATGAGAAGCCTCGTGCTACGAATCTTGCTTTGTATCCCATGATGTTTCCATCTATTGCATGATGGAGCTACAAACTTCCCTTCACGTATTGATACTGCATCCTAGACATCATTCTTCTTGAACTGGTCTTCCATTTCTTCTTGGTTACTTCTTCATGGATGGAAGGTTCTGTATCAATGATGTCACTATATTCGTCATATTATTCTTCATTTTGAAATGTCGTCACTTGTTCTTCGGAACAAGTCTCATTCTTCTTTGCTTGTAGGCGATTATGTATGTGATCTTTCCTACAAGTCAAATGCATTTGTATGGTTAGAAACATTTCATAAGGAATATTCATACTGGAAAATTCTTATGCATAAATATATGATCATGCAACTACTTTAGCCAATACAACATTCATCCATATCTCACAGAAACTTTTCTAGATGCCTTCCATCTCTACCAGGACAACGTTGAGATTGTGCACTAATCCAATATGTCAGCAAAGAGGTTTCATTCTAGATAAGTAGCGATGGAGAGTTGTATAGGACCATGAGCTACTTACCCATCACATGCATATTAGTAGTATACTGTAGTTAATGCAAACATCCTATCATGCATAATACATCAATTGAATATAAACAAATGCATAACAAAAACAATATCATGAAAAGACAATTGAATACTTATCTTTATTTGTTTCGTGGGTAAACTCCTTCTTGATCCTTCCACTTCATCATCTTCTTCATTCATGACTTCATCATTTCTTATCCAAGCTCTCAAGATAGATAAGAGGTTATTCAAGAATTGAGTCCTTCATATTCCTCATCGCTTGAGTGATCTTCTTTCGATGGTGAGTGCTTGTTCTTCAATTGCTCCCATCTTATCTTCTCTTCTCATGAGTCGAGCTTCTTCTTCTTCCCAGATTCTGTTGAAAGTAATCACTTCCTTCTGGTACACATTCCTTGAATGAATGAATCCCATGATCTTGGGAGGCCATTCAAGGTGGAAATCACCACTACTGCATTCTTCACTTCTTCTTTTACCACTACAAGTTGTTCTTTGATTTGAGAGACCCTTGTAAAGTATGACTGCATGGTCTCTATATTCTAGATCTTCACATTCTTCAACTAGTTTCTTAAGGTCATATTTTGATTTTTGTTCTTCCCTTCAAATAAATTGGTCAAGGAATCAAACATGTTTGGTGTCTTTAGGGAAGACACTTGTGGTACAAGTTGATCCGTGATTGAATCAACAATGATCTTCTTGGCCTTGACCAAGTTCTTCTTGTGTAAGGCTTCTAACCTCATCTCCCTCTGGAACTGGAACCTCTCTACTCATGTAGGTGTCCAATTCATTTTCTTCAGAGACATCATATACTTCCATACTTGGAATTTTTCAACTTCACCAAGCTTATCATCAAGTTGATGTGATAAATCACTTTGAAATGAGAACCTCAAATGAAAATAGCAAAGGATTAGATCTTACCAATTTGAGGTGTCCATCCTGGTTCCAGAGCTGGCTGATATAGGGTTTGTCAGAAAAACCTTCAAAAGTTGGAATCTTTCATATATTATTGGATATAAAGATAGATCTCTTCAAATGGAGCTGTCCAATGTACTCCTTTTCTGAAAACAGTGGAGGGAAGCTCCTGGAACAGGAAGCCCTAGTTTTTCAATTTATTCTACAAAAATTCCTGTTACTGTTTCTATGATATCTCCAAAATTACTGCTCCTCTATGTCTTAAATGTTGCACTAAGGTATCCCCACATGTACCTAATCCAACACCATAGGTTTCATCAAAATTGGCTTCATGAATTGGGATTTATGATCCTTTTCCCAAGGTGACCTGTTACAAGACTGTTCAGAATAGTGCAGTTGTAAGGACCGACATGTGTCACAGGTTCATTTTCAGAGTCTGAAATTCATACCACAGAAATTAAAGTCCATTAAATTTCTGGAACATCTTCAGGAATTCCATTTGGACCTCTGTAGCCCAATATATTGCAATTCTCCCCAGGTGTCCATTTTAGGGATGAATTCTGGAAGAGGATGGAGCCCTAACGTGGAGGGATGATATCTCCAAGAATATAGATAATATGAGGATGAATTTTGGACTCGGTGTACATAAGGATTTTATATTCCGATCCTACAATTTTCAGCTCCTACACCTTTTCCAATCTCTAGATATAGAGAATGTACCAAAACTTAGCAGTTTTAGTATTTAGGGTTTTTCTAGCTCGGGGTCAAACTAGGGTTTGACTTTCCCAGAGTTTCACCCAACCAAATTTCTTGATCCAGGTCTCTAAAATTCGGTTTTGATGAGGAGAACAATCCTATGCTGGGATCACTCAAAAATTCCTCTTTTGTAGAAATCCCTAATTTCTGCATCAAAAACTAAAAATGCTCGAAATCGAATTCCGCTTCGACAGAAAGATGCACCCTTCAATGGAGAGTCAGCCTAGCATGCTTTTGCTGATGGATTGTGGAGAGAGACCCAAAAAGTAAGAATCCCTATCTTCTATAGCTGCAAAATGTCTTCTTCTCAGGTTAGCTCTGATACCATGTTATATTTCTATCATTCAAGCTAGCATTATGATCTTAGGATCTTTTAACTGAGAGAATAACAGGCACAACAATAAAACACAAGCACAACCCAAGAGACAAGAGACACAAAGAATTTTCCTTGGGGAAACCATAAAGGAGAAAACCCAGCAACTTCCTCAGAGATAGAATCAGCACCAAAAAGGTAAAACCCAAAAACAGTAAGATGATCTCTCGACAGTAGCAGTCTCTCTCTCTCACACTGAGAGAGCTTCTCCTTTCTCACTCATGCGCCCCAATGAGTGATTGTGTGTATGAGTATGATAAATAAAGAGGCTCTCACTCTATATTTATATTCTTTTATTCACTTGGAACCCACTCCAACATGTCGGCCTCACTTAACAGTTACTTACTAGAGCCGACATCTCTAGGAGTGTCTAATAACCTTAGTGCCCTACCACTTGTGGGGACTTTGCCTCCTTCGACCAATAGGAGGGTAACAAAATGGTGGGGACTATTGCCCCAACTTATAATGACTCACGTAGGGTCGACTTCACTAGGATAGTCAAATAACCCAAGGGCCCCACAACTGTGGGGACTTTAACCCTTAACCAATAGGAGGGTTACCCACAATGACTTGACATGACTTTCTCATTATAGAAACTTCCCGGAATAAACATCGGGGTATGACATGACTCAAATACATTAAAATACATCCTGAAATAATCATTGGGTTACAATACATAAGAAATACGGATGAATACATTCCAAAGTTACAATTACATTAACAGGGGATGGTGCTTTGAAGAGATATTAATGAGAAAAATGGCCTACAGTTGGGTGGCGCGTGAATCACATGTAGTAAATTGCCTACTTAATAACAATTCATATAAGTTTCTGATGTTCTATGTACCTTATGTAATTTTATATATTACGTTTATGTGAATGGAATGCAATTTCTATTCTATGGAGTGTTATATTAATTAAATCTACACAGAAAGACAAAGGATTAAATGAATGAAGGGAAGATTCATGTCATGTATTGCAGTGTTGTTGTGTATATATATTACATCATGAAAGGTATGTATTGGGAATGAATGAATGAAGAATGAATAAGTATATTTCCTGAATTGCTCATATTTTTTTTTGGAATGTTGATCTATGTGAATGATTGAACTAAAAGATGAACTATGTGATTGAACCTTATTCCCTAATGGAGTTGGAAAAGCTTAACAATGTAAAATTTATAAAGTGATTTAACATAAAAATGATGTTGAAATAACTTTCCTTCAGCAAAAATCCATTGTATGCACTATAGGCATGTTGTTTTAAAATGGTGAAGCGATTCAAGTGTTTGAGACAGTGGTTGATTGGTTCTTTGAAATTATCATGTTGAACGGATTCCCTTACATGGGAGTTCAATATGTGTGGCATGGATATGTTATCTTAAAAATTTTAAGTATTTCCCAAGTTCTTAAACCATCGAAGAGAATGATGGTTTACTTGTAAACAAGCTCCTATTTTTTCAGTATGTTTGGATGTCGAGATTATGGCCTTAGTGGCCTCCATAATAGTCTATGTTGTATCTATAATATTTATTGCCTCCAATTATTCAATATTTTTGGAGATCAAAATGTTGATCACCAAATGAGTGATTTTAGGCTTGTGCTTCATTTCATTTAGTGTCCTCTTGATATCCTGCATTGAGTTGATATCCATCACTAGCTCATCCTAGGAAATTACAAAGTAATTCCAATAAATTCTAAGTGTGATAGTGAGTATATCCCATATCAAGTACTTACAGTGCATTGAGGGTGGGGGGGTTGGGTTCCTATCACCATTTTAGATAGTTGATTAACTTTTCTTTTTAAATCTGGTTTTGGCTTCTAGCAAATCTATGAGAATTACCTCTCCTTCAATAAATAGATCATCAAGTATCTAAAACAACAATATGTTTACTTGGAGGACGACTCAAGATACTTCCACAATGAATTTGAATATGGTGTAACAACATGAAATGTAGGAAAACGAATTAGCTTTCCAAATATATAATTCTTATTTATAGAAATTGTGTATAACTAGGTGAAATTTGTGTTTTCCCAACATTGTTATGTTAAGCTTCATGAAAAATATAGTGTATATGTGTTAGTGAAACCTTTAGTACCTTAACGATGGAATTTTGCTACAAATATTTTTAGATGTGTAGAAAACACATTGATCTAGTGCATGACTATTTTTTCAAAAAACATATACTTAATTTTATATTTATTTGTAACTACAAAAGTTATTCTATTGTTGAAATGACAAGGCCTTTTGTTAGTGAAACCTAAAGGGATCTTAAAAGTATCATTTTTTTAGATTGTAGGACTTAGTTTTTTCTAGTGCAACATATAGTTTTGGTAAAAAATGCTTGAGAAAAAAGTTATAAAGTAAACAAAGGAGGTATGTTTTTTAATATTTTGGTATATGTCAAGCAGAAAATATATTAAAAATAGTTAATTGTTGGTTGTGGAGCCTGAGTATCTTTATGATTCAGAGATATTATTGTTCAGTTGAGTTTGTACCCTATTTTTATATGCTTTGTAGGTGGACTGTACACACCTCTCAGTGGGGGGGGGGGGGTTCCTTGTAAAATGTGGTAATTTCGTAGCCAATATGAACCGTTCCTTAGATCTTAAATATGATGGTAGAAGTTATGTTAGGGGTTACCCTCTATTGTATGAGGAATTGTATTGCGGCTATGTTGTATTGTGAAAGATGAGACTATGAGAGAGTGAAGAGGAAGTTACAGTGGATGTGCTGCAGGTTTTATCCCTTCATTTTCCTAGATGGTATAATAAAAAGGGATGAAAATTTATATGTGGACGTAAACCATATTGGGTGAACCACGTATATTGGTGTCTCTCATGGATTATGTTTATGTTATTGTTCTACGATCTTGTATTTCTAACATAAACATTTTTTTTAATTATATACTTGTAATTTACATAGTCGACTCTATATGGGTCTTTTGTTTCATTGACAATAGATTTGTCTAGACTATAGAAAAATAATGTGAAAAACAAAGATATAGAGAAATATCTTGAAATGAGAATTTTTAATGAACTTTTTGTTTAAAGCACTAGGTTTGTCATCCCAAACCTAAATCTGAACCAACCAAGTCAATAAACACCTAGTTTTCCCGCTTATAAAATTCAAATTTAAAACAACGTGCATGCGCTAAAAGCACACATGCATAAGATAGGACACATAAATTATGAATGCACGCAAGTTCCTATAACGTGCATGTGCTCCTAAAGTGTGTGCGTGATCCTAGTTCAATGAGAGACTTACATATCTGGAGAAAGAGAATGAGATTAGGGGATGGGGAGGTGTGATGAGAGAGAGGGGAAGGAGATAGGTAATATAGAGTGGGAGAGAGGTGGGAAAGAGATAGGGAATATGGAGAGGGAGAGAGGGAGGGGGGATACAAGGTTGGATGTATGGGGGATAGAGCAGGAGAGAGAGGTGGAGAGTAAGAGGGATATGTAGAGGGAGCACTAAAGAGGGGGATAGTGTGAGAGACATGATTTAGAGAGAGGATGGGGGGAGAAGCCTTGGAATATAGAGAGAGAAGTGGGGGGAGAGAGAGTAAGAAGTGAAAGATAGATGGAGATATCGAGAGGTGGAGACAGAGAGGGAGAGTGAATGATGGTGTAGAAAGAGAGAGGGGGGAATGAAATAGGGGAAGATGGAGGAAGAGATAGACACAGAAAGGGCGTGAGAGAGAGGGAGGGAAATATAGGAGGAGAGTGAGAGGGAGACTATGTGAGAGAGTGGTGGTGGTAGAGTCAGAGTATGAGATAGGTAGTGGTAGAGAAAGGGGATTGTTGGAGAGAGAAGGTTTAGATTTATGAGGTGGAAATGGGGGAAGAGAAAGGGAGAGAAAGGGGGAGTAAGGGAGAGATAATGATCTCTAGTTGATGGTGGTAGAGAGATTTAGAGATGGAGCAAGAGAGAGAGGAAGAGAGAAAGAAAGGGGATATAAAGAAATATGTGGAGAGTTAGAGGAAAAGAGTGATGGAGTTAGAGAGAAACAAAGAGGGTGGGAGAGATAGTGTAAGAGATGAAGAGAGAGAGAGGGGGTAATGGGGGATAGAACGTTTGAAGAGAGAGGTGTAGAGTGGAAGGTAGAGAGAAACATAGTGGATGATAGATATCGTAGTAGAGATGAAGAGAGAGAGAGAGAGAGAGAGAGAGGAAGATAGTGGGATATATAAGGTTTAGAGAGGGATGTAGAGATAGGGAGCAAGAGAGTGATGGAGGTAGAGAGAAACAAAAATGAGGAATAGATGGAGAAAGAGAGTGGCATTGTTAGGGAGAGAGAATGAGGGAAAGGAATGTGTAGAGTGAGGATGATAGAGGAGGGGGAAAGAGACATTGAAATATGGAGAGAGACCTGGGTGATAGAGGGGAATATGGAGGGAGAGAAACTCGGGCCTTAATTCTTAGAGGAAGTATATACAAATATAGGCTAAAGAAATAGGCCTTGAACTACCACACGAGACCTATTGAGTGTATCATTTTCCTATGAGTAGGTATATGGGTGCCATTATTAGGATTTTAACAATAAAACGTGGTATTTATTGCGTTGACATGGTCAAGGAAGGAAACACAATCTGTAGGACCTAATGGATTTTTCTGGTCACTAAGGACCCAAAACAATCCATCGAACCACCACACAAGACCTACCTGGGATATTCACCTTTGAGAGGGAATATTAATGGAATTACAAGGATTTGAATAATAGATAAGAATATTGAGGTTTGAAAATGATAGAGGGAGAAATATTAGGCCTTATTCCCAAAGGAAAAGTTTGAGCATTGAGGTCATGTAAAATAGCTTGAGCCATCACTCATGACCTCGCAAGGCTATCCTTAGTCTATGAGTGTAGGTATCAATGGAATTACGAAATTACTGAGCACTAGGTATTGGTATTGGGGTATTGGGGTATTTGACACTATTGGGGGAGGAATCCTAAGATACAAACCATAAAGGAAGGTTTAATTAGGAAATCTAGGGCTATGACTGATGACTTAAGATAGAACATAGCATCTCCCAAGGGTATCCTTATCTTCCAACTAGGGATATGGAAGCCATTAGGATATTGTGAGCTCTAAGGTCTTTGAAATGGTTGGTGATGTCATTTATTATAGAAATTATGATTAAATGCCAAAATTACATGAAGGAAATTACGTAATGAAATATTCTAAGAATCCATGGTCATGAAGAACACCTCAAATGACCACATAGTACTCATCAAGGTTATCATTTCCTTTGATTATAGATTTTAATGACATTAAGAGGTTTTGTATATTGGATATGAGCCTCTAGGACTTAGAGATGGGATATAATTGAAAGAGAAAACATAATCCTTATACACTAGGGGAATATTATAAGAAATAAAGTTTAGTAATCACGTCCCAATCCACTAGACATGACCTCTCAACACCCTCTCAAGTATATCCTCAATTCATTTGTGTGGGGATATTAACAATATTATGATGTTTTTAGAATTCACCTATCACCCCTCTCTTCAGCGTTTTGGTGAATTCACCAATCTACCATCTAAAAAACTCTTAATTTCATTATACCGTATTATGAGTTAATTAAAAAGGTAATTAGATTAGTGGATTTAAAATATTAGGTGGAGAGTAAGAGGGATATGTAGAGGGAGAGTTAAAGAGGGGGATAGTGTGAGAGATATGATTTAGACAGAGAGAGGGAGATACCTTAGAAGATAGAGAGAGAAAAGGGGGAGATTGAGAGTAAGAAGAGAAAGATAGATGGAGATATATAGAGGTGGAGAGGGAGAGGGAGAGAGAATGATGGGGTAGAAAGAGAGAGGGGGAATAAAATAGGGGAAGATGGAGGAAGAGATAGACATAGAAAGGGTGTGAGAGAGGGGGATGGAAATATAGGAGGGAGAGAGAGAGAGAGAGAGAGAGAGAGAGAGAGAGAGAGAGAGAGAGAGAGGGNAGTATGAGATAGCTAGTGGTAGAGAAGGGGGATTGTTGGAGAGAGAAGGCTTAGATTTCAGAGGTGGAAATGGGGGAAGACAAAGGAAGAGAGAGAGAGGGAGTAAGGGAGAGATAATGAGATCTAGTTGATGGTGGTAGAGATATTTAGAGATGGATTGAGAGAGAGAGAGGCAGAGAGAAAGAAAAGGGATATAGAGAAATATGTGGAGAGTTAGAGGTAAAGAATGATGGAGTTAGAGAGAAACACAGAGGGTGGGAGAGATAGTGTAAGAGATGAAGAGAGACAAGGGGTTAATGGGGGATAGAGAGTTTAAAGAGAGAGGTGTAGAGTGGGAGGTAGAGCGAAACACAGTGGGTGGGATATATAGCGATAGAGATGAAGAGAGAGAGAGAGAGAGAGAGAGAGAGAGAGAGAGAGAGAGGAGGAGGATAGTGGGATATAGAAGGTTTAGAGAGGGAGGTAGAGATAGGGAGTGAGAGAGTGATGGAGGTAGAGAGAAATAAAAATGAGGGAGAGATAATGAGGGAAAGGAATGTGTAGAGTGAGGATGATAGAGGAGGGGGAAAGAGATGACATAATATGGAGAGAGAGGTGGGAAATAGAGGGGAATATGGAGGGAGAGAAACTTGGGCCTTAATTCTTAGAGGAAGTATCTACAAATATAGGGTAAAGAAATATTCCTTGAACTACCACACGAGACCTCTTGAGCATATCCTTTTCCTATGATTGGGTATATGGGTGTCATTATTAGGCTTTTAACAATAAAACATGGTATTTACTTCCTTGACGTGGTCAAGGAAAGAAACACAAGTTGTAGGACCTAATGGATTTTTCTGGTCACCGAGGACCACAAATAATGCATCGAAACCACCACACAAGACCTACTTGGGATATTATTCACCTTTGAGTGGGAAAATTAATGGAATTTCAAGGATTTGAATAATAGACATGGATATCGAGGTTTGAAAATGATATAGGGAGAAATATTAGGCCTTATTTCAAAAGGAAAATTTTGAGCATTGAGGTCAAAGAAAAATATCTTGATCCACCACACATGACCTCGCAAGGTTATCCTTAGTCTATGAGTGTAGGTATCAATGGAATTAAAAAATTATTGAGCACTAGGTATCGGTCTTCGGGTCTTGGGGTATTTGATACTATTGGGGGAGGAATCCTAAGATACATACCATAAAGGAAGGTTTAATAAGGAAATATAGGGGTATGATGTTTTGAGAATTCACCTATCACCCCTCTCTTCAGCGTTTTGGTGAATTCACCAATCTCCCAGCTAAAAAACTCTTAATTTCGTTATACCTTATTATGAGTTAATTAAAAAGGCAATGAGATTAGTGGATTTAAAATATTAAAAAAGGGGAAGGACAAGTATCTGAGGAGAGAGACTCTCCTTTTGCAAAATGGAATTTGGGAAGAGGTCAAGAACAAGAGAGAGAATGGGTTGGTCTGTCATGGAAGCTAAGAGGGGGATGTGATTGGTGGAAGAGTTTAATTTTGGTAGAGTGTAGAGTTGAACCTGTACTTAATAGCAGAGACAAGAACCAAAAACTACTGAATCATTAAACATTCTACTATGCATTATTGGCCAAATATTTTTTCCCTAAATGTTTATTAAACATGTAATTGAATGTTGGGTTGTGGTCAATGAAATAATTAATTATGCATGCACCATTCAAGTAGAATTCTTGGGAACTAAATAGAAGTGATGGATTTTCACTAATGTTCTATTGGAAGGAATATAGAGTGGGAAGTGTATTGTTTGGAATGGAATTGGTTGTATCCTAGTTTTCCTAGATTCTTGTAAACCTATGTTAAATACCTATGAATTGTGAGGATTGTTGAATGATAAATCCCATTATGCAATGAAATTCGTGTAAAGGGAAGAAATATCCTAGTTAATTCAGAAGTCCTAGCTCAGGGATGGTGCTTTGAAGAGATATTAATGAGAAAAATGGCCTACAATTGGGTGGTATGTGACTCACATGTGGTCAATTACCTATTTGAACAACAATTCATATAAGTTTCTGATGTTCTGTGTACCTTATGTAATTTTATATATTATGTTCATGTGAATAGAATGCAAATTTCTATTCTATGGAGTTTTATATGAATTAAATCTACACAGAAAGATAAATGATTAAATGACTGAAGGGAAAATGCATGTCCTGTATTGTAGTATTGTTGTGTATATATATTTACATTATGAAAGTTATGGATTGGGAATGAATAAATGAAGAATGAATAAGTAGATTTCTTGAATTGCTCATATTTGCTTTTAGAATGTTGATGTATGTGAATGACTGAACTGAATGATGAACAATGTGATTGAACCTTATTCTCTAATGGAGTTGGAAAAGCTTAGCAATGTAAAATTTATAAAGAAGTTATTTAACATAAAAATTATGTGGAAACAAATTTCCTTCAGTAAAAATCCATTGCAAGCACTATAGGCATGTTGTTTTAAACTGGTGAAGTGATTCAAGTGTTTGAGACAGTGGTTGATTGGTTATTTGAAATTATTATGTTGAACAGATTCCCTTACATGAGAGTTCAAAATGTGTGGCATGGATATGTTATCTTAAAATTGTTAGGTATTTCCCAAGTGCTTAAACCATCGAAAAGAATGACGGTTTACTTGTAAACATGCTCCTATTTTTCACTATGTTTGGATGTCGAGGTATAGGAAAAAAACCTTTTTGGACTTATGGGTTAAAAAATTTCAAGACTTAAGTACTGCCTTAGACATTTTTGTAAATTTTAAGTCCCTTATTATTTGAAACAATAGAGAGTTTTCAATGTCCCGAAGCTGAGGTGGTGGAACCCACATCAACAAGGGAACATCGTGAGGATTTATGTGTGAGGGTCGAAACATCGTGAGGATTTATGTGTGAGGATTCTTACACTCATGGTATTACTATTAGTATGAATCCTCTCATACATGTAATGGAAACACAAAAGAAAAATGTAGGAGAAACTCTCTTCAAGATTCCATATAATTAATCTATGGTCAAATATTTACATGGAAAATATATACACCCCAACTCATACATATTAGAAATAATACTTCTAGTTCTAAAACTTCCATCCTTGGGCTCATGGTTCATGGGTTTCCCCATTTACATCTGGTCACACCCTATTGGCTCAGGGGGTTTGACTAACTCCCCTCCCTATTCCTTGTGAAATCCTTCCCCCATCTCTTCCATGTTGTAGTGCATAGATAGTTGTGGTATTTTCTGAATTTGTACATTTACATGGTATTCAAAAACATGCTCTATACTTGACCAACACAATGAACCATAGGCATCAAACTTGATGACCTATACACAAAATACTAAATCAATGGAAGGGCCTTGGACTTGAGCTCCTTGCCATGATTTAATTATAACAATATACATCATGTACAATTTCAATACCATGGGGTCAAAACCAAGCACACATTCACCTCCCCCTTGGGGTCAAAACTAGGGTGTTACATTCCCCTCCCCCCTCATTAGCACTGTCCTCAATGCTTTACAACATTGAACAAAATTGGATGTGCCAATTGCATGGCATCCTCCAGCTCCCACATAGCCTCTTCAAGATCGTAGTGCTCCCACTGCACCTTCACCTATCCAATGGCTCGATTTTGGAGCACTGTGACCTTTTTGTCGAGGATGCACAATGGCTTGGTTTGGAACTCTCCATCAGGTTCCACTTGAATCACATCCCAATTTATAACATGGTTAGAACAAAACATTATGAGCTCTAGTGCTAGCAGGCAATGCAATTCTATATGCAACTGGACCTATTCTTTCAATCACTTCAAATGACCAACAATATCTAAGTGATAGCTTGGAACAAATTCCAAGCTTCAAGGAACTCTTCCTTGCACTCACTCTAAGATAAACATGATCCCTGACACTTAATTATCTATGCACTCTATGCTTATCTGCATAGCTTTTCTATTTGTCTTGGGTTACTTTCATATTCTTCCTGATATTTGCAACCTCCTGCTCCATTTCCTTGAGTAACTTTGGACCAAGCACAATTATTTTCACTAGATTATCCCAAGTCACTGGTGTCCTACACCTTCTTCCATACAAAACTTCATATGGACTCATGCCCAAGGATGCTTGTTGTCCAGTATTATAAGCAAAATCTACCAAGTGTAAGTAATCTTCCCACTTTAATGGTTTGTCCATCACATACATGCGAAGCATGTCTTCCATCACTTGATTCACTCTCTCTATCTGACCATCAGTCTTAGGATGGTAGGAAATATTGAAGTTCAATTTTGTACCCAAATCTACAAACAAACCCTTACAAAAATTGGAAGTAAACTTGGGATCCTTGTCAGACTATTGTCTTAGGCAATCCATGCAATATGAAAATCTCCTTCATAAATATTTTTTCAATGGAATTAGTTTTATATGTGGACTTAACTGGTATAAAATGTACTTCCTTTGTCAACTTGTCCACCACAACCATGATAGAATCATTTTGTCTCCAAGTCATTGGCAATCCTGTAATAAAATACATGCAAACAACTTTCCATTTCCATTATGGAACTAGAAAAGGCTGCAATAACCCTGCTTGGTGTTGATGCTCAACCTTCACCTGCTGACATTTCATGCGCTTTGAAATATACTTAGTAATACCCTTTTTCCTTCCTGGACAAAAATATTGCTTTCTGGTTGTAGCAATTGTCTTCTGATATCCTCGGTGACCAGAATATGGAGCTTGATGGATCTCATCCATAAAAATTCTCCTTAAATCTACTACATTTGGAATTTAAATTTTTTTTTTATAAGAATTCCATCCTCTTCCAATTTATATCCCTCATACCTATTTTCAATACTTTTCTGCAACAATGTTTCCTTTATCTGCGCATACATTTCATCTTCAACAATATGATTAACAATTTGTTGTCTCAAATCTGACTTCAAAATAATGAGAGATGCCACAAGGATTTCAAGCACCTTCCTACTGAGTGCATCAACCACTTTATTCTCTTTTCCTTTTATGTGTTTGATCTAAAAATCCAACTCAAATAAAATTCCATCCATCTAGCTTGCCTAGCATTTAGAGTTGGTTGACCAAACAAATATTGCAGACTACAGTGGCATGTCCTTAACTCAAATTCTATGCGTGTTAAGTAATGCCTCCAAATATTGAGAGGATGTACTATGGCTTCAAGTTCTAAATCATGAGTGGCATTGTTCTTCTCATGATCCTTCAACTTTCTTGACTCATAACATACCACGTGGTTGTATTGCATAAGAACCCCTCCAAGTCCTTGACTGCATGCATTAGTACACACAAAAAAATCTTTTCCAGGGTCTGCAATTTTCAGAATTGGTGCACTTGTAAGAAGATGCTTCAACTGATGGAAACTTTCTTCACATCTTGGTGTCCATTCAAACTTTATTGCCTTCTTTTGCAAAGAAGTGATGGGATGTGTAACCTTGGAGAATCCTTTAATGAATCTCATGTAGTATCCTGCAAGTCCCATAAAAGATCTCACATCTATCACATTTCTTGGGGTTGGCCAATTCATAATGGCTTCAATATTTCCAGGGTCCACTTCTCTAAAATTTATCTTATTCCTAGTTGCTAGATGAACTAACCATGATTGGTTGTGCTTTAACTTATTAAAAGAACAAGTCTCAACAAATCTAGGAGTAATATAATTGTGAGTAAATCCAAGGTCAATCAAAAGAGAAACTTATTGCTCAGCAATCTTACCTGCAAGTTCAACCACGGTTGATTGATGATCTACCTGGTGGTCCTCTAACACTGCATAAATCCTAGGGACAGTGCTTTCTACTTGACCCATAGTTTATACTTCTTGGATGTTGTAAGCTTGAATCACATACGCATTCTCAAGTGGACAATTCCTACGCATATGGGGTCCTCCAAATCTCCAAAATTAGAGTGCTTCTCTTGTCTCTTTTTGATCTCTTGGTTTTCCCCCCATCACTTTGTCTCACTTACTCATCACTTGTGATGGCTGCTTTTGTTGATTTCAGAAGTGAGAAGGTTTGAAACCTTTCTTCCTCTGATCAAACTTTTCATGCTTCTTTTCCTTCCATGCCTTATGGTCATCAGGTTATCCTTTATTCTGATTGTAGCAATACTTAGCCTTCCTGATTGCTTCTTCTAGAGTTCTAGGTTCATCAAATTCAATCATGTCTCTGGATGCTTGAGTTAGCCCACTCAAAAAATTCTATATTTTCACTTTATCATCCTTGATGTATCTAACATACCTCAACAGCTAGAAGAACTTATTTGTGTATTCTTCCATGGTTAGTTATCCCAATCTTAGCTCATGGAATTCTTTAATCTTATCAATGATAGTACCTAACAGAGAGGTACTTCTTCCTAAAATACTTCTGGAACTACTTCCACACAATATTCCTTTCCCTGATCTTCTTCACTTGCCTGAAGTTATCCCACCATATGGATGCTCCTCCAGTCAAATTGAATATGGATACCCTAGCCTTCATATTTCCAGAATAGTCTTAGACTTGGAAATAATTTCTCATCCCAAGAAGCCAAGCTTCAGCTTCTTGATCGTTCTTTATCTCACCATCAGACGTAGGAGGCTTAGCCTACTTGAATTCATCACATGAATTTTTCTAGTAGCGCCTCTTTTTCTTATTCCTATGAGAAGAGGAACTTGAACCCCTAGTGAATCCTTTAGAGTCAGATGATCCACTAGAATATTTTTTTTCTTCTTCTAGTGCCGCTCCTACTTCCTTCCGGATTTACTACCCGATGGTAAGAGTTAATTCACCTTTGGATGGATGTCAAACTCTACAACATGGCTGCATTTAGCTGATTCTTCTCTTTCTCAGCTTTAACCAACCTTTCATTATCTTCCATGTAACTTTGCATCTCCACCCTTAGGATTCTCATGGTGGCTGCAAAATCTGGTAGAGTTTCTTGAAATCTCCTTTTGTTTGACTTTGTTTCAACATTTCCAACTCAAACGTTTTCTCCCATAGAATATTCCTCATGTTCACAGGGATTATGTGCATCATTCATGCCATAGGTTCTCATGTCAAAATGTGTTAAATAACATCATTTCTTCGCTACTTAACAATTTCAAAAGTAAAAACTGTTTACTTACTGTCACCTGGACCATTTAGGCCTAATGTTGTAACTAACAACTCTGTTAATTGTTCAACTTGACCCATTTAGTCCCTAGTGATGCAACCCGTAGCTCTGATACTAGTTTGTAACATCCCCATACCCCATAATGCGAATAAATTAAAAACGTTTCTTCAAGATCTCTTGTTCTCATTTCGAAACATAGGGCATGGACGTTAACACACTCTTCAACATTCATTCTCAGGCTTAAAAAAAATGTAACAGTCATTCCACCCTTGACAGATACCTTCTACGACTAGAAACACCTTTTCCTCCCTCCTCCCTCCTTACTCCCCTTTCCTCCTTTTCACTATGGAATCTAGGAACCGGGAGAACAATGTGTGACAGAGATGTTCAACTTGTGTTCCACCTTTCACCTTCCACCCTTCTTCCTTTCTCCTTCGGAGCTCGAAAATTGAAAATACATATTTTCGATAGAATAGTTTAACGGTCTATCGCCTTCCGCCTTTGGAATTCGGAAGTTGGAAACATAAAGTTCAGAGGAGTCCTTCAACCACAGTTCCACCTTCCACCTTTCCTCCTTCCTCCTTCTGCCTTCCACCTTTGAAACTCTGAATTCGGAAGAAAAACTTTCGACAGAATCCTCTATCCATGGTTTTGCCTTCCACATTCTGCCTTTCTACCCTCTAGTGCGGAGCTCAAGAATCAAAAAATATCAAACGATGGAAATATTTATCCTTGTTTTTGCCTTCTGCATTCTGCCTTTCCTCCCTCTAGTGTGAAACTAAGGAATCAGAAAACTTAACTTTTTCCTTAGAAATTTTTGGCACTTCCGACTTTCGCTTTCTGACCTCGGACTTCGAAAATCAAAAAGTTAACTTTTTCCTTATAATTTTTTTGCACTTTCCTGCTTTCGTCCTCTTCCTCCCACAGGCATATCCTGGGGTGTGGAAAACCCACATTCTTCCTTGTTCCAACTGCTCTCTTTCACCTTCCGTAGGAGGATTTCAAGGGGCGGAAACGCTAAGTCATATGCATTCTGACTCTGTAACAGGATTCTAGCCTCCACGAACTTAGGAAAAATGCATTGAAACATACAAGGAAAATATATATTCAAATGCAGGATCATTCATCAATAGTAAACTCTACTAAAACATTACAAGTATTCATCATATTCATTCAATCAATCATTCATTGATAAGCAAACACATTGCACAATTAAGGATAATAGAGATACTTATATTGATGATGAAGTTATCCTGCAACTAGCTATGTCACTGCAACGTTCCACCCAACCATAGGCCAATATGTTTCTTAATCTCTCAACGCCACTACCACCCCCGATTTGGGAATGATTTCCACAAGGAAATAGGGAACAACAGGCTCACACATAGCCAGCGCACATCAGACAGTCCAACCAAGCCAATACAAAATTGGGTTTCACAAGATGCTAAAGCCATGATTCACACATAGCCAAATGCATATCAAAAATTTGCGAAACAGCTAACAGTCGGGTTTCTTAGGCTGCTAAGGCAATGGAAAGGTAGAATCACTAAGATAGTGAGCTCAACCACAGCTCTATGGACACCTACACCAGATCTATCCATCTTGGAATTCGATAATACCTACACACCCAACACAAGGAAGTATTCCCTTCACTGCTACATAGTTCCCTCGGGCCATACCTTCCCTTCCACTGCTCTTCAGGGTGTGCATAAAGGATTTTATGGCCCCTCTTGGTATGTCTATGAGGTTCCTCTCTTCACTAGGTTTATCATCCAATTTAGGGCCTCTCCCACTCCTAAGTATTCATACCAAAGCATGGATGCATATCACAACAACCCACAAGTAAAATCAGCAACAAAGGCTTCACTCTGTAGCATAGAGACAACAGGGTTGACTTGCATACCACAATGTCACTCAAACAAACACTGCAGAACCATACTTTCGAACATAACCATAAATGTGGTATGCCTGAGAAGGTGTCGTGTGGCACGTCTAACGGACTCATGGATCTCATCTATCCTGCTACCTAACCCATGGGGTTGAGGAAGCGAGTTTGGCTCTTGCCTAGGTGCAGGAGGTCCTTTGAGTGGGTTCCGGTGGGTGTGATGTCGATCTTGGGCTATGCCAAAACTGGTTCCTTGGAACTCGGTGATGTCAAAGTAGTTCACATCGAACTCTAACACAAACTTAGCCCATAGTTTTCTGAGAAAATATTGTGGGACCTTGACATTGTTGCATGGAGGCTTGTCAAAAACTATGAACCATCTCTTCTTCCAATTTTCTCTCCATGGATGGTAATTACACCAGTCCATGCAAACTTGCCTCTTCCTCACATATGAAGGTTGTCTTATTCTCAGATCTCTAAATTTGCTCCACTGTTGGGATTTTGTGATATTCAGGTTTTTTATATCCTCTTTGGGCATACCAGTGCTATAATGTTCTCTCATTCGAGCCTTATATTCGCTCAAATTAGTTATCTAACTATGGGCAATGTTTATTGACTCTAATATGTTTTGAATTGATGTGGCGAGGGAAACCCGAGAGGGTTCCCTGGTGTTCTTTAGTTCAGCACTCAAAATTCTTAATTGGTTTAAATCCCCATGTAATTCATCTTCGGGGTTTTCTTCGTTTAATTTGGGGTTTGAGTCCTCTGATTGGTTTGTTTCATTCCTTTCTTCTAATGGTTCATTGGTATTTGTTATTATGTTTAGGTAATTTGGCCCTGCAATATCAAAATTTTCCCATTTCAATTCATTTTCAAATTTTTTTAATTTTGTATTTATTTGAAAAACAATAAAAAACATCAAAATAAACAAAAAAATGACATTCCTTCTCCATCTACCTTACTCCAACGTCATGGGTGTCATTTTAGCTTGGTTGGACACTTCCGTTGGGCTCCCTGGGGGTCATTTTTGCTTCCTTGTGTGCTCGCAGGTTGGTTGTCAACAAAACAAATTGTTCACTGTTTTTTATTTTTAGTTTTTAAAAACACAAGGGCATGTGCATGTCCCTGTGTGCGATCGCACCAAACATGTGTGCACATACACATACGTGTGCACGCACTTATACGTGCATACACCATTAAGGGTGCATGCACGCTCCTGTTGTCCACGGTGGAAATCCAACCTGGATGTTGGCCACTGTCGAAGCAAGAGCATGTGCGCACATACAAGGGTGTGTGGGCGTTCTTATTTTGTTCTTCTTGCATGCTCCTATTGCATCATATTTGGGTAGCATGTTCTTGCGGGCGCCCCATATTTCTTTACAATATAACAATATAACAATGGGTATCCACAACATATTGGAAGAGCCAACATGCTTTTATTCTCTTGTTGTCCAATCTCTAGAATTCAGCATGTTCGATTCTATGGCTTACTACTTCTTCATACAAACTTCACAAAAGATCCCTTCACTCTAGTTCCCCTATTCATTTGAAACCGATTTCAAAACTTGCATAAACTCATCAAAAATAATTGAGGATGGAAGCATACAAGTCACCATTCGTCATGGGGATAGAGTTCATGCATTCAACCGCCTCTTTGAAATTCAACTCAATGCAGGGGATCATGTTCCAATTGGTTGTGGATTCTAGTCTATAAAATAGAATGACATATCCACACCACTCATTATGTAGAACAAAACTCTCAATAGTACAATGTAGCTAGGTTAACAATAGTAGAGAGGTTGTTCATGAGTGTCTTCATGATTGTAGCATTCATGCCTCTGATGAAGCTTCACGTAGTGAGATTTGTATCCATGCACGATTTGAATTAGGTTTTTGGAGGAGGGGCATAGGATTCGTGCACTCTATGATGGAACTCCAGTATTCCATACACAAGACCAAGAGTCACTAGTTTCACTTGGTCACAAATCCACAAGGGTGTCACACAAGGTCTCCACACTCCAAAAATCTAGGTCTCCATGTAGCAAGTGAAGGAGGATGGAAGCTTCATGCACTAGTTCAAGTGATACTATTTTCAAGCTATAATGAAATTTGAAATTGATCATTTCTCCACGCAGTAGCCCATTCAATACCATAGCATGAATTAGGGTTACTAGGTGGAAAAGGAAGTAATATGTAAAGAGAAACGTTTGATTTCTTGGCATAGGATAGACTATGCAGATAATGGCAGGTTGATGAGTAGGTTGGCGAAAGGCACACTGGTAGAATATCAGGACTGAAATACATAGCAAGAGTTATGAATGTTTTCTAAGAACATATCTTAGGATTTTAAAATAACTTTGATACCACAATTAGGTTCCCAAATTAGGGAAAATAGATAATTGCACACACAAAAGCAATGAAGATAAGCATTAAGCACACCATTCTATTAATCAAATATATAATTTATATAATGAGAATGATTCTTGGGTTCATATTCTCAAGATTTCTCTTTCCTTCCCATGACATTTTCCCATTCACATGTGACTCTTCACATATTTTACCATAAATGCGAGGATCGGATATTTGCAACAACAACCGGGAAACAAGCAATGAATATGCTAGGAGAAGACTAGAGGACCCATAAAACTAGCTTTGATACCATTATTAAAATCAACTAATTTGAAGATTAATGAAGATAAACATGAGTTACATATTTCATTAATATGATACATATAACCAAGTGACCCTTGGTTTCATATATTAATAGGTCTCTTGGAGTTGTAATGACTCTTTCTTGCCACTAATGACTCCACAAATATTAGGCAGATTAATTTTAATTGTAAAATCCTTATATAATATGATAATATGGAATTGATTTTTATGATTTTTCTAAAATTAACAAGTTTAAAAGAAAAAGAAGTTTGATAAATTCAAATTTAAATGGATGATGTGGTGTTTGATTATTTTTTGGCCTGGTGTTGTGTTAATGCATGTTAAGGTGATTATACTAATTGAAGAATAGTCCCACCATAGTTGTTGAACAATTGGCATGTAGCCTTATGTATCATGAGTAGGGTGCCTTGGATTTGTTTTATGTATTCATTATACTTTCCTTCATTGGGCATCCCTCTTGGCCTAATTTTATGAGATCTTTAAAAGAAGAAGTTGCGGTAAATTTTCCCCTCTCAATTACAAGTGGTGTATTTTGTGGTTGTTAAATTTTCATTTTGGGGCGGCTTATGTAGAATATCAAGGTTCCACTAAAAGTTAAAATTATATCTATATCTATATATATATACATATATAAGTCCAACTAAAATTTTAAAAAAAAAAAATTGACCTTATTTTGTGGTAGTTAAGTTTCCATCCCATAGTCCATTAGGGGTGGCCTCTACTGAATATCAAGGTCTGAATAAAAGTTAAAATTAAATATACATATGAATATGAATATGAGTAAAAAGGAATGGAGGAACGGTTATTTTGAAACCATTGTTTTGCCATTTTTGGTAAACTCAAACATGATAACATTTAGTCAACAATTTCACATCATCTTTATCCTTATCGTGTCACCAATGCCGGCTCTTTACACTACAACAAATCCTGGAATTAGCGTCCCATTTAGCGTCCCTTTTTAGTGGAATTTCTTTTTACATTGAGTGGTTAAACTAGATGCTAAATGGGACGTGTCATGGACAAAACTTAAAGCGTCTCAAAAAACATCCTTTTTTGCGTCCTAGATAGCATCCTTTATGGCATACAAAATAGCGTCTATTTTTTTGCGTCCAAAATAACGTCCAACTTTTCTTCCTAAATAACGTCCTATTTTGCTTCCTATAGAGCAGCCATTATTGCTTCCTAGAGAGCGTCCACTTTTGCTTCCTAAATGGCATCCCAGTTAGCACCATATTTGCATCCAATATTGCATCCATTTTTGCTAGCAATTTAGCATCCCATTTTGCACCATGTTTTACTTCCAAAATAATGTCCAACTTTGCTTCCTAAATAACGTCCTATTTTGCTTCCATGTTTTAATTCCAAAATAACGTCCAACTTTGCTTCCAAAATAGCGTCCAACTTTTCTTCCGAAATAACATCTCATTTTGCACCACGTTTTACTTCCAAGATAACGTCTAGCTTTGCTTCCTAAATAACGTCTTATTTTGCTTCCTATAGAGCGTCTATTATTGCTTCCCTAGAGAGCGTCCGCTTTTGCTTCCTAAATGGCATCCCCGTTAGCACCATATTTGCATCCATTTTTGCAACCAATGTTGCTTCTAGATGTATAACATAGTGGGATTCCGTTTTAGCTCATGTTTTTGCTTCCTTATTAGCACCACACACTACAAGAAAAAGGGAAATTTAGCCTCACATTAGCACCACTATTTCTAAAATATATATAAAATACACACACATACACACATATATATAGGGGGGTTTTATTAAGACAATATTTGAGGGGACACGTTGGAATCGAACCACCAATCTTATACATTATATAATGTAGATGCTCTACCATTAAGCTAGCATCCTGCAACTTCATATACAAGAATAGTATTTGTAGTTTTTAGATTTTTTTTAAAAGCAATGAGCACAAGAAACTTATTTAACTCATTCATATGTAGATCATGGAGATTGGAGTTATAATACTCATTCATCTCAAAATCAGTAGATAGTTCCATATAAGAATTAAGAGAAAGGAGGTAGCCTTGTCAATGCCATCGAAAGTTGTCAATCAGAGCTTGGGGCTTGGATTGGTCAATTGATCAACTCAGATTTCCTACATACTAAAAACAACCATCATATGTTGGTATTGGCATGTTGTAATAGAAACACTATAAATATTCGTCTCATTTAAATTGAACCATCTTAATACCCTGTGACTAGAGCCTAAACATAGAGTACTCGAGGGATTTTTTACTATCATCCATGAAATTAATGTTTATGATTGAGAGGAGTATAGTATGTATTACAACTTGGCATTGAAGTGTAAAAACATGAGGTAGTAGAATAAAAGAATAAATGAAAAGAGAAGAATACAAAATAAAAAATAAAAATGCAACAAGGGAATTCAAAATAACATACAACTTTATTTGCAACTTAAGCATCGATCAGAAAATTCCATCTAAAAATTCAAATTTTAAAATCTTACTATTGATTTTGATGAGTCCCAGGAGAAAAAACCTGTAAAAATAATGATTCACTCCCCTCCAATATCTTCTAAGACACACTCGCCAATATTTAGAACCTATTGTTTAGATTTCAAGTCAACTTGTTGGCCAACCCAAACATAGATTTCATATTATCAATCCAAAATTACCACATCTTCAGTCATTAAATCATCTAAAGTGAAGTTGAATATCCAGGTTACATGCACTCAAAGAATGATTGAAATTCAAATGTGATTACTACAGTAAAATATTTACCCACATAATTATCATTTCATCTCAAGTTAAACATGTAGACCAAAATACAAACATGAATCACTTTGAGTTAAAAAAGTTATTGCCATACCTCCAAACCCTCTTTTATAAAATATAAACAATAAAACAAGGTTATTACCAAATTATCATATAATTTTTTAAACATAGACTATTATCATAATTGGTATTTACTATTAAGGCATTAACCAACATGCTTATCTAAAAGAAAGGATATATTGGACTCAAACCAGCCCATACTTGAAGTAGAATATATTTATCTTGAAAGATATAATATCAAACCTTTAGAAACACTGCTTGTCAACAACTGAGGATCTTTACTAACATCCTTAATTTGAACCTTTGACTTGAGTAATCCTTTTTACTACCAAGTGCATTCCAAAATAACATTGATTCATTTCCTTATTTTAGTGGTTTCGGCCACATTTTGGGCTGCAAACATATAAAGAAAAGAAAACAGGTTAAGTAAGCGTAGCTTCATAGGCCTAGGATTCTAAACCTATGAAATATAGATCACAAAAGAACTTTTACAAGTAATTCTTGATAATCCTAGCCAAAGGTATAAGAAAATAAAATTCAGTCAAAGATGAAATAAATAAAGGGGTGAATACTAACTCATAGGAAATACTTTGATAAATTTTCTAATGCGTTCAGCCTTTTGCTTTTGTATTGTTCAAGGTGGAATTTGTGTTTTCTTTCTATCCTCAATCAACATCAAGGACCAAATATTTGCCTCATTTGGCACCCAACTAGTCGAGATCCATGTAAAAACCAACTCATTATTGATTCTAACTAAATGCTATTGATTTCATACTATATACAAAATATGGGATGCCAATAACACTTTATCAAGTCATAATATGAACACAATAATTGGATACAATATCAATTGAAACTTGTGGAATTCTCCTCAGATCCAAAAAATAGGTTTTGTGCATCTTTATTAGGTTAAATGCCATAGATATATGGAGCAAATGCTTTGTTGGATTCCACTTGTCTAATTATTCAAGGATTCAAGTTGAATGAAGGATCTAAAGGTTGCTACAACAATTGCTTCAAAATCCTCCATGCAAACCTATCCAAACATGCCATGAGTGCTCCAGGAAAGTTGAAGGATACTCCAAACAAGGCATGAATGGTCACAAAGGTAAATCACCTCCCTATAGGGATTTGATTTCGTACACATGAATCCTTAATGCACATCAAACATGGATTTTTTAAGGCTTTTATGACTATTGTTTCTACTTTTGGCACCTTTCCTACTTCAAAAGCCTATATGAAATTTGTATATTGTTGTTCTAGGGAACACAATGCACTCAAAACCCCTCCAAATAGTCTGTAAAAGAGAATTGGGGACTCCTACTCATCCAAATAGTTTGTAAATGAGGATTGAAGACTTTTACCATGTCTTCTCATGCCCAAAATTGGAGTTTTAACAATCAAAATTGGCCCGGAACTTACCAAAGCTAGTTTTATGTTGTTGTTCATCACCTTTTAGGTATGTATTTCAACCCTCATATTCAACATATATTCAAATATTATGGCTTTTTACTGCTAATTTATAGTCTAAAATGAGCCTAGATTGGAGGACCAAGGTTGGTTTATGGTGGAGAAATGCAGAAAGGTTCCCAACATGCTGAAGTAGGATAAGAGTACAATAAAATGTAAGAGTACCATTTATCATCCACACAAAAAAAAAATGTAAGAGTATAATTTAACCCAAAAATATTGTTGTACAGGCTAAAGAACTCACAATGCTCATATCATCAAACAACCTGGAAACAACACCTCAGTTCAAATTCTTTGGTGTTGATGAACAAGTTGCAGCCCTGTGAAAAAGATAGGGGTTGATGTAATTCAATATAAGGTAGGTAATTTTTCTCCTATTTTGATTTACTTTTGTGAATGATATGATTTTAATTAAAATCATATGTTATTTGACTAGCAACAAATTCACAAATCCGAACATAAATTAAATTATATGTCACTGAAGAAAGAAGAAAATGGACTCTACACAGTTGATGACTCTCATATACCTACAAGTAAACCTAGGAAGATAAATGTACCCAATAGATAGTATGTAAATATGAAAGGTTCTAAAGCACCTTTAATATAATACTTGGAATGTGGCATGCATAATTGCTTAACACCAATTGACCATGGATTCACCTTACCAAACATAGTCTCTATGGTAAATACCTCAAGTGGATCCATCCAACCATAAGAATTTTGACCTAAAAAGTCTCTGCCACCTACTGGCACTAGATCAGTGAATGATCACTACGGAGACATGAAACATGGCACCATTAAATGAAAAATCCCTCTCCTCCCTCTACAAGAGTCTCTGAAACATGAGGTAGTATTTTTGATGTCTTAGAAAGTTTTTACATCTCTTTTATAAATACCATTCTAAAATATAAAATCCACTTCACATTTATGTCATAATCAATCACTTCATAACTCATATGCATTTTTATGAAATATAATATCTACAACATAAATACTAATCATACATATAACATCATCTTTATAAATTTTATAAAATATAACATCATGCTTTGGTTTTCCCTTTCTGAAGTCATTAAACTGCACTTGTTGGTTAAAGGAGGGCCGCTTTGCAGTCATTCAAAAGAATTTTAACTATCACATCATTGAGTTAGCTTCACATATCTCCAAGCATGACTATTATATTAAAAGGGTGGCCCATTTTTATGGTTTAAAGATGAGAAACGTTTTAAAATTTCCTGCAACTACTCTTTCTCAAGGGTAGGGGTCATAGATAAACAATTTGACTAACCATATTGACATAGGACTACAGGACATTAGGACTAATATAACTCAATTAAACAATGCAACACCCCCTCCTCACTATACATCTTAAAAGTAGTGAATGCAATCTCACCTTCCACCCTCTCTCCATTGGAATCTTGGTGAAGGTGTTCAAATACCAAAAGTTCGTTAAGAAAAAATAACACAATGACTCCAAAAAATGATCTTTCTCTAGCATCATTACAGGTTACAATATTTGGTGTGAATTTTCTAAACCAATGGATGTGAAAATGTTCCCCAAAAAATTTATGAAGCAAGGGCTACAGAGTCTGGCCAAAGACTTATTTCTCAAACTATTGTAGCTTAAGGTTTCACTCACTGTTTTGGAATGTGACCTATGTAGAACTGCATTGTACATTTCTTCAAACACTTTGATGGCTAACTACTTTATACTTCTTGTAGATTTCTTAATTTCTGAAAGTCTTATTTTTCCATCTTTTTAGCATGAGAAAGGGTCGATTCCAAGATACTTACGGTAGTGCACAGGATTCCTGTACATGCTAATTTAATTTAGCCATTTAAATCACAGTAGCATGATACAAGAATTAACTAAACTCAGATCTGAATATACTCAGTACCAATCCTGTAGATATCTTAACAATGTATAAATGGCCAAGTTAAATGGAAGAAACACCAACATAAACACCTATCATCATTAGAATGTTGTATATGACCATAAATACAAGATATTCGTGGCAGCAGAGAAGTAAACAAGGAATGGTAAAAGAGAAGTAAACGAGGAACAATATTCCACCTTCAAGATGGGATTGTATAAAGGTCTAAAATTGATTTTTCACATGCCACTCTTCCCAAAGAACGCCCAATAGTAAATTAATGGATTATAGATTGTCTCTAAAACTTGAATACTACTGTAGTAGTGTTGAGGCCTGGAAAATCGCAGGCGGCAACAGTAAAGGATTCTCCCCAATCAGCGTTCCCAACTAGCCCGCTGACTGTTTGGTATAGGGAATCCGTCCGGTTTGCGGTCCGGCCACCGTAGGTCAAAGTAACAACGAGGGTTTACCGGTTGCGGCCCGGTCCACCGGAATTTGTAATTTTTTGACTGAAAGGGAAAGATATGCACGTGCCTAATTAAATGCAGGCTGATTTAAATGCAGGGAGCGGTCACAAAGTGCTGCGCAGGTTCTTACCTCTCGTCTTATGCTCACAAGCAAACAAACCAAATACGAATGGAAAAACTAATTATCTAAACTATCCCTAGGGAGCGAGGCTATCATTTTAAATGAGCAATAAATAGTCACATACTGTAAGAAAACTACAGATAGCTGATACTTTTCCCAAAGCACATGAACTACAAATATTCAAATAACCAGTCAACCGATCATTTTATAACAACAATTATTACTCATAGTGCAAATGTATCCCAGAAAAGACTGCAGAATAATTAACAAGAACTTAGGTTCAAAACATCAACTATCCTCACAGCGCATGAAATACAGCTAAACACGAAAGAATTCCTCTTCAGCATCATTCATTGGATCGCATTGGTACATTTCACTTCTTTACTCCTTCCAGCAGGCAAAATTGCAGTTTACTTCGAAAAACGAAATAGTTCCTCTTCCGAGTCCACAGTTACAAAATTTGCTCAGGGAAAAAGCCTTTTTTCTCTCTCGCTTCCCATTATTTAAACAACAACTGATGTCCCATGGATCCCCTCAGCGCGTGACCTTTCAGCGCTCTTGTCGACTCAGCTTCTCTCCTGGCCGTTTCGTCTTCTTCAATCATTTGAATAAACGCTTTGCCCTATGACAGTAACTGCTGAAACGCTTCAGTGGCACCTTTGTCTTCAGTTTGGGTTGTCTCTTTCCTTGCCGCAGGCCGCCTTCGTGACTCTTGTGATTCTCCCTGCATGAAATTTAGGCGCATTATCCACTAATTTGAGACATCGAACATCAAATTTTATAACCCTAGTAAAAATATTCAATGGAAATTGACCTGGCTTTACGGGCGGAACCTATGAAGAGCAAAGGCTGTCGGGTGGGATAAAATCGGGCATTGTATGGGTAATTTTTGGGGAGCCGCAACGGCGGGCGAGCATGGGAAGAGAGGAAGTGGACAACGAGCGTCGTAGGTGATCGGACGGCGGAGGAGAGCGAAACGGTGGGTAGACTGCTCCGCCACCCGCAACGGCGGACGGGATGCAAGCTACGGACAGGCGACGGGAGCTGCAAAGGCGGTAGCTCGGGCGTCGGGTGAAACTCAAGTCGGGGCCTGACTTTAATACCCCAGCCGCAACGTCGGGTGACGCGGGACTCTGGGCAAACGATTCACCACCCGAATCGGGCGTCGGAGAGGAGTGAGTCGGGCGGAGACTTTGTTCTGAGGGCCGCAACGGCGGGTGAAATAAGACTCTATCTCTTCCAAAAGAGGCCCGATCCAAAAAGAGAAAACATCATAGCTAGGATTAAATTCAAACAAAAAAAAACCCGCCTTTTCTCCCGTTCATGCAAAAATTTAAAATTGGACGGGTACCAGGCAAACGCACGACTCAACTAACTTGGCCAAAAACTTAAAAGGTCGCGAAATCAAAATCAAACACAAGATAAGCTTCAAGACGCCAAACTTTCAACCAGTGGGTTTGAGCAACCAATGATAAGGAGGGGTCCCTGAGTTTACGTAAAAAAAAAAAACTAAAATTGGGGAAGCAGGTTGCGGCAGCAACAACTGGCGATTCTCGGGTGAACCTAGACCTCTGGGAGGTTTCTTTCTTTAAACGCCGACTGTCTTACAACCAAAAGTATTCCTTGGATTCTTCTAGCTAGATAGATTTCTTAATGACAAGCATGTGTCCCTTTATCATTGATATCAGTCCTCTTTGGGCGATGAAAGTCAAGATTCTAGAGTCCAGATAACTCTGCTGAGGCTAAAAAAAATGAGTTCATTATTAAT
>LPNX010444316.1:72129-100620 GCA_001517045.1 Pseudotsuga menziesii
TATTATAATATGGCCTAAAAAAATTTTGTGCTTCTTTTTCTTTCTCCAAATCGATGACCTTGTTAGACAGCTTCTGTACCATTTTGGCCATACCTTCGTAATCTGGTGTTTTCTCTTCTTTGGGCTTAGCAAACAACAGCGTTCTCCTTTTCTCCCCTGACTGTTCAGGGTAATCTTCAATGCTCTCTCTTTCTGCTTCCACTACTTCTGCTTCTTCATAAGTTTCCGTCAAAGTGGGTTTGGCCCTACCTTTTGCGAACATGGCCAGGTCAGGGCCTAGAGCTAAAGTATAATATTCGATTAGGACCTTTTCCGAAGGTTTATCTTCATCAGAGAAGTTTTTAAGATAGGCTATAAACCTTTGTGTAAAGCTGTGCACCTTTTCTTTCTTTTCCTTTTTTAAAGCACACAGTCCTTTCATCAGGGCAGCGTGCGTCTTTTGGACTGCATACTTACTTCTAAACATCCTTTCGAAGGTGTTCCAATCTGGAATGGAATTGGCGGGCAAACCGAAATACCATGAAGCTGCAGCTCCTTTGAAAGTGTGAGGAAAGAGTCTACACACCACATCTTCATGTTCCCCAGCTTTCAAAGCTTCTATTGCCAAGTAGAAGCTCTGTAGATGATCATCCACCAGGATTTTATCATTTGGGTCAAACTTGGGCAGTAGCTTCTCAAAGGCCTGGGGTAGGTCGTGCAACGGTGGGGTCAGATTCAGAGGTGATCTGGCCTTCCATGCGGGTGGTGGAGGATTAGGTGGGGGTTGATTGGCGTTAACACCGGCCATGAGTCGGGGTGGAGAATGCTGAGGCGAAACAACAGGGGTGTGAACAGGAGAAATGTAGGGAGTCTCCGGGCCTTCCTGACTCAAAGGGAGTTCGACTTCTTGTAAGGCAGTCTCTACCAGCTCCTGCCAATCTCCAACCAACACTGAATCTTCTATTAAAGGACGGTCTCTTCTCTTGTATTCTCTTTTAGGCAACTCAGGGATGATAGGTAATCCTCCAATCTTCTTTAAGTATGCCCTGGTGTGTCTTCTTAGATCGTCAACAATCTCGTTGCGAACAGGGTATAGATGTTCTCTTTCTTCTTCTTCCGGAAATGAATTGCGTGGAACACTACTTTCAGAACTGTAACCAGTGGAATATTCTCGGGAAAACGGGTTTCCTCGGCGAGCCATGCACTGGCGGCCCTCCTTCTAGCGCCAAAACCGTTGAGGCCTGGAAAATCGCAGGCGGCAACAGTAAAGGATTCTCCCCAATCAGCGTTCCCAACTAGCCCGCTGACTGTTTGGTATAGGGAATCCGTCCGGTTTGCGGTCCAGCCACCGTAGGTCAAAGTAAGAACGAGGGTTTACCGGTTGCGGCCCGGTCCACCGGAATTTGTAATTTTTTGACTGAAAGGGAAAGATATGCACGTGCCTAATTAAATGCAGGCTAATTTAAATGCAGGGAGCGGTCACAAAGTGCTGCGCAGGTTCTTACCTCTCGTCTTATGCTCACAAGCAAACAAACCAGATACGAATGGAAAAACTAATTATCTAAACTATCCCTAGGGAGCGAGGCTATCATTTTAAATGAGCAATAAATAGTCACATACTGTAAGAAAACTACAGATAGCTGATACTTTTCCCAAAGCACATGAACTACAAATATTCAAATAACCAGTCAACCGATCATTTTATAACAACAATTATTACTCATAGTGCAAATGTATCCCAGAAAAGACTGCAGAATAATTAACAAGAACTTAGGTTCAAAACATCAACTATCCTCACAGCGCATGAAATACAGCTAAACACGAAAGAATTCCTCTTTAGCATCATTCATTGGATCGCATTGGTACATTTCACTTCTTTACTCCTTCCAGCAGGCAAAATTGCACTTTACTTCGAAAAACGAAATAGTTCCTCTTCCGAGTCCACAGTTACAAAATTTGCTCAGGGAAAAAGCCTTTTTTCTCTCTCGCTTCCCATTATTTAAACAACAACTGATGTCCCATGGATCCCCTCAGCGCGTGACCTTTCAGCGCTCTTGTCGAATCAGCTTCTCTCCTGGCCGTTTCGTCTTCTTCAATCATTTGAATAAACGCTTTGCCCTATGACAGTAACTGCTGAAACGCTTCAGTGGCACCTTTGTCTTCAGTTTGGGTTGTCTCTTTCCTTGCCGCAGGCCGCCTTCGTGACTCTTGTGATTCTCCCTGCACGAAATTTAGGCGCATTATCCACTAATTTGAGACATCGAACATCAAATTTTATAACCCTAGTAAAAATATTCAATGGAAATTGACCTGGCTTTACGGGCGGAACCTATGAAGAGCAAAGGCTGTCGGGTGGGATAAAATCAGGCATTGTATGGGTAATTTTCAAGGAGACGCAACGGCGGGCGAGCATGGGAAGAGAGGAAGTGGACAACGAGCGTCGTAGGTGATCGGACGGCGGAGGAGAGCGGAACGGTGGGTAGACTGCTCCGCCACCCGCAACGGCGGACGGGATGCAAGCTACGGACAAGCGACGGGAGCTGCAAAGGCGGTAGCTCGGGCGTCGGGTGAAACTCAATTCGGGGCCTGACTTTAACTCCCCAGCCGCAACGTCGGGTGACGCGGGACTCTGGGCAAACGATTCACCACCCGAATCGGGCGTCGGAGAGGAGTGAGTCGGGCGGAGACTTTGTTCTGAGGGCCGCAACGGCGGGTGAAATAAGACTCTATCTCTTCCAAAAGAGGCCCGATCCAAAAAGAGAAAACATCATAGCTAGGATTAAATTCAAACCAAAAAAAACCCGCCTTTTCTCCCGTTCATGCAAAAATTTAAAATTGGACGGGTACCAGGCAAACGCACGACTCAACTAACTTGGCCAAAAACTTAAAAGGTCGCGAAATCAAAATCAAACACAAGATAAGCTTCAAGACGCCAAACTTTCAACCAGTGGGTTTGAGCAACCAATGATAAGGAGGGGTCCCTGAGTTTACGTAAAAAAAAAAACTAAAATTGGGGAAGCAGGTTGCGGCAGCAACAAGTAGTTTGCATAGAAAGGAAGAATAATACACTGTTGTAGAATATATCTCACACAGTCATTTGTTCCCAGTGGTGCACCCTCAGCTAATCTTCATACACAACACTATGTATTTCCTTGCCCCTTTAAAATGATAACCCCCTTCAATCAGTGATAGTCACCATGGCTGAGTGTGCCCCTCTTCATAGATGTAGTCTCGAATAAAAATACAGTGCATCCTCTTTTGTATCAATAGAAGCCAAGGGATGTGTGCTCCCTCACTCAGACTGGTAGTGAATGGTTGTTAGGTATTGGATGGAGATCCTGATAAAGTTAATCCTAATCTAGGGTCATGTGCTGATGTGAAAGAGGATTTGGTGGTATCTGCAAAAAAGGCCTGTAGCATGTACGGACTTTTCCCATCCATGACATTTTTGTGTAATGTTTCCTTTCACCATTACCCCCTTGAGAAGCACTCTACACTGTATCTGATAAGTTTGCTCCATGTTTTCTTTAGAAAAAAGGGAATGCTAATAGTGATCACTGTCATTCTTCAAACAAATAAGAAACATGGACAACTTTAAGGAATTGTTGCAAGATGCACAATGACCAATGACCCATCATTGGCTTTACCACCCTCTTGCAATGCCATACTCTCTTTAACAACAGTTGGGTCTTTTGTTTTAGTCAGTAGAAGCAATCAAGAAGGTACAGGGGCAATTCTTCTTGTTCCATCGAATGTCAACACTTATGCCAAGCAATCATCATTATATACAAAACCAGGTTAATGCAGGTCTTTGTCTTCTAAAAACATTGGAAACTGTGCTGCAAGTATAGAAATATCACCTTCTGGTTATATAAATTATGTGTCTAGCCAAAATAGAAAATTTGTCCAGAGTAGAGTAGATTTGGAAGTTCTAGTCAAATAAATGCATCAAATCTAGGTGTCCATAGGCAAGGAGCCTTGGTCCAAAGATCAAGTAGAAGTCGGCTGACTCATGTAGATAGTTTACAGTGCTAGAGTGACTTTATAAACTTATTGTTGTCAAGCAAACTATATCATCTATATCAACAAACATTCGTATAGAATTTACCAAAAAATGTGCCTTCACTAATATTAAGATATGGAATTAACCTGGGATGATATCTAAAATGTTGGTTTCCTAAGACTCTTGATATAGGTTTGAAAAGGAGTATTAATATGTTTCCCCTGCACACCTACCAGGCATTTAGCTGTGAAGGAAAAGATCCTATGTAGGCCAATAGGGTCTTTTCCTTCACACCTAAAATTCTATGGTACTTCAAATTCATGTGATATGGCCTCTACCTAATGGATATGGCTTTTTACAAGTCATGGAAACAACTTATCATCCACAAGGATCCTAATACTCTTACAATTTCACTAAAATGATTTTAGACTGGGTGGTTTGGAAAGTTGAACAAGAGAGTAATATTTTTTGAAACACTAAATTTGTCACCTTACATGAGTGGAGAGAGAAATGGATTTCATATATACAACTTTTATGTTGTTCATGTGCACATCAATATGCTTAAGGCCTCATTTTCTGGGCCTTATGTTTCTTATGTAAATGAGCAGCATGAATCATTGTATAGAATAGATGGCTGTAAAGTTAGGAGAGTTCAACTAGAGGACATTGTCTAAAAGATGCTATATGATTCTATACAATAGATTATCTATTCAATTCCCCTAATTGTTGTTGATAGCCCAACCTATTTGGTCATCAAAGTGGAAAAAAAAATCTTAATTATGGTATATCTCTAATCCACAATCAATCTCATTTTACATCCTATAGGGACAATGATTATCTATCCAACCCCGTTGAAGTGGTAGAGCCCCTTAGGAGCAATCTTGGTAATGTAAAATAATCTACCAATGAAAATATTGAGGTTTTAGATAACCTTACAATCAATGATGAGTGAGGAAATATATAGAAGTCAAATTAAGTTATAGGATCTTTGAGTAGCTATGATGTGAATAACCATGAGGACTAGTGATTTGACTGAAGGCGATACAAGCAGGATTTCTACTATTCAAACTGAAACTTTTTATAATTGGTCCAGAAAATATAGATCATGGCTATGAAGTAACACAACTATGTACTAAAAATTGCAATGACAATTTTCTTGGTTTTCTTAACGAATACACTATAAATGGAACCGTGGATAATTATTCACTACATATTTCAGCTGCTATGAATATAACACCATTTTCTTGTCACAATGGTGAAGTTGTACTGAATTCATCTTTGCAATCCTACTTGCCTATAGTTACATACTAAAATCAACATGGAATTGTTTTCAACTACATAGATTCATGTGGTCAAGACAAAAATTTGGATCCCTCAAGGATTGTATTTTCTCCATTTGGATGGACATCCATGGCTCGTTGGGAGGATTTTGTTTCATATTTTTTTATCAATTTCCATCATGTAGATGGTTGTGGATTCTAAAGCATTGGTTCAACAACTACAATGTATTGTGTCATCCACTTATTTGCTAATGGAAGTGTCAATTCCACCTGAAAATTTGATGTGGTTTGATGTTTTCCTCATACGGTGGCTGAGAAAGCATGGAGTTAAGGGAAAAATAAATTCTAATAGAGAGAAATGAAGGTTTTCATTGTTGTAAGGCATCATTGTGAGAATTTGTAGTGACCACCTAAAAGGAGCTTGTCAAAACCCCAAATTTTCTGAAAAATTTAAAAATTTTAAATTACATGATATTAATATAAAAGCAATTAACTAATCATTTAATTAGTTAAAGGTTATCAACTTATTAATAGAATGCATCTGTTATTTGCATAGATTGATAGAACAAATCTTTTCAGTTTACTGACTTGTTTCTTTTTGCGAACATAAGGTGGGGCTGTCATGAAAACTGGGCTTACTTAGCTTTCTAGCTAATGCAGAAAGTTCCTTCTATCCTTTACAGATTACAGGTAAGAAGGTTGGCTGCTGCAAGTAAAAATTCTAGAGTCTTATGTACAAGTTTGTTTGCAATTCAAAGTTCAATAAGACATTACTGGCTAAGCACATACCAATGCTTACTGAGGTAAAATATTTTATCTGTTCTTCATTCTTGTAGAGGTAGATTTATAGTTCTTACGATTACTGAACTGTTTGATATCTATCATAGTTATCAGTGTCAAAAGATATTTAATTAAGATTGATTACAAGTAGTATACGAACTAAAAAGTTTATGTTTAAGAAAGCACAACGACTTTTACTTCGTAAAGTGTATGAATAAGGGGTTTACAAAATTTACTGCTGCTAAATTCAAACTATCCACTGATAGGGATATACTCATGCTGATGCACCAGGTCTTATTTACATTACCACTAAATTAACACATACTAAGCTTATCTTAGGTCTGATGGATAACCTTCTATAAGCTAGTTATCATTCTAACCATTAAAGGAATGTACAACATATAAGTTTCAAGGTCTAACCATTATGTTGATAAACTTTCTCTTAAATGGCATCACCTCCGTATGTGATAAATTCTAAGTTCATGACATTTATGCATTCATCAAAATTTTTAGTTGCTATCTCCTCTTGTAAGCAATCAAACTTGGATGAATACGGCAAGACCATAACGGTTAACATTATAACACCATAGTTACTATGGTTGAATCTATAACCTCTTAAAAGTCAACCAATAGTATACTCTATAAATATAATAAAGTGTTGGTAGAATACTAAAAATAATATTCTTACTTACCATATGTATTAAACCTCCCTCCTATAATCATATTTCAAATTTATTCTATTAAGACTGTAAAGTGATAAATGACAAAGTAACCATTCACCTGAATGAACAAGTCATAATCAAGTCCATGACAATTTAAGTTTATAGACTCACTCTAAAGATAACTCTTAAATCTTTACCTTAGACAAATTAAGTTTGTAAACAAGATAATGTTATTGCACTTACCACTCTAGATATAGTGCTCCTTATAACAAATGTTTACTAAATTAAATATCATGTTATAAGGTTCTTGCCTTGTAGTTGGCTATACCCACGATAAACCTAGTGTTATCATATGATTTCATCTCATGGGTAACAATATAATGCAACGTGTGTAAACGATTTGTTAAACCATGCATCGGTGGTAAGTTTCCACGACAAGGTTTACGTAATAACTTAACATTTGTTATAATGTTCCAATAATAGGTTGACTCGGTCGAGACTATGGTTTAACCTTGGAGACAGCTGAAGTATGTCAACGCTGGTTCCTCATGATTTAATCATCGAAACTATTGAAAAGAAACCCACCGTGGCAAATTATTTTGCATGGCGGCGTGGCTTTGTTTGGGCCGTGTATTGCAGGTTTTAAAAGAGTCTTTCCCATGACCTAGCTCATTATCCTCCCTCACCTTCGGGCTCTGGTCCATTGTTCTGTGAGATAAAACCGACCGCTCTGTCACCTGTGTAGGCTGCAACTGTCTATGGCTTCTCCTTCCTGGTTAACTTGCCCCACTGCACCAACATGAAGGCCGTCTCATGGTGCTTCTGCCCATCACATGTTGCTCGTTTCTCCTGTTTGATTTTCACTGCCTCCATTGCTAAAACTTGAACCCTTGACTGTGTCAGTCCTTACCATCGTCCTTCAATCTATCCAACGAGAGTGGTTCCTCCTTTCGGCATGTTAAGGTTTGAGCTCCACCGTTACTATGTGTTGTTGGAAGGAGTAGCAGCTTGGCTTTAGGGTTTTATCATCTCCTTCATTTTTATGTAACTCAAGGGTTTCCTACTGTCAGTGTTTCGAAAGTGTTGTAACGTCGTTTCCTTTCCATTGAATGGCAGAATCCTTGCTTGTGCTGGTTGCTGGTCGCTGCGTCACTGTTTGTGACATTCCACTGCTAAGGTAAAAGAAATATTTCGTTTCCTTTTAATGATATTGCTAAATTCTTGTAAATACATATTTTTTCTTTTAATGTAATTTTAACAGTCGGATGTATGTTTGTTTTGCAGATACAATCTGCTTCTCTTCTCTGCCTGCACAAGGAGTATGGTTTGTAGCGATAAGGGGCCACGGTAAGCCCTGGTTTCTCCATGGCTCATCCACCTTGTGTAAACCCTGATGGGGTAATGAGGGATTGGTCGTTGCGGGATATTAGACCCTCCTGGCTTTTAGTTGCTTGTTCGTTGTTTAACATCGTTTGGTTAAGACCCTAGCTCTATTGCAGGGCTCTTCGGCTTCAGCTGTGAGTGTAAATTTTTGTTTTGCAAATATTACTGTGTTTATATTAAAGGAACATGCTGTAAGCCTTCCTGTGTAAATTCTCAGTACGGTTGTGGGTTAATATTACAGCAATGGGTTTTACAGTCATTGTTTTTGGTATATTCGGAATGATAGGGTTTTTACCCTAAGTTATTATACAAGTATTAATAAATGTAATCCTTTTCTGCATTCCTCCTTGCTTATATTATTGAAGTTTCAAATGCTTACTTATGTTTAAAATTTAAAAACCACGACTGTAAGTAAATACTGTTAATTCCACCGTTTGTTGTTTTACTTGTATAAATTGGGTTTTCTAGGGTTTAACCCTATTTGACAGTGAAGAAAATAACTTTGTTCTTTTTCTTTTAATTTACTGCCAAGTTGAAGAGTGCTTCTGCAATATTAGGGTTACTAGTTATATATATATATTTTTAGTATGTAATTAAGCTCGATAAAAGAGTATCTCGTACTTCTGTTGTTTACTTCCTGTACAAAATGCATTTGATTTGTTTACTGTTAAAAAGTATTATTATTAGGGTTTCTATTCCTGTTTATAATTTGCCTTTCTTATAAATAAGAATTTGTAATTATTGATATATTGTTTATACCCTTTAATAATATAGGGTTTTTATATGTCCTTCTTGCTATAATAAATTTAAGTACTGTCAGTATACTTGTACTTGTAGCTCAGACAGTATAAATAGTTCTAAGATACACTTACAGTAATATGAATACTACTTATGATAATAGTAATAATATTCTTGTATTGCATAAATAAATTGCTATTATAATAACTATAATATCTCTCTGTGATTACTATAGACTCTATATTAATATCCTTAGTTTATTTTTTATAAGTATATCGAAAGTAATACTTGTTAATTAACTCTTATGTAATTTATACTTATACTATCTATGTTCTTTTATAATTAATTTGTTTTCTTAATTATGATGTTTATTTATATATATATCCAGAATTTAATTAACTCTATTCAGAGTTTCTCTTATAAGCACAAATATTGACCTTTGTTCATATTCTAAATAAAAAGATTAACAGCTTTGGAAACTTGTTCGAGCTCAGTTCCAATAAAAAGAAGGAAATAATGAAATGAAATACATCACCAAACATTCATAAAATCTAGACCAGATTGGTTAGATTGATTTGACAGTAGTATCTAATCAGTATATAACTAATCCTACTTCCAATTGATTACTTAGACATATAGTAATGTATTTATTCCAATCTGGAAGAAAGAACTGTAGGGTGAAACAGTAAATAAATCTAGTCTAAAATCTAATCTCCTATTTATTCTTTGCAATATAAAATTACTGAAAGCAAAATACAGTTCAAGGAAGTAGTTTTTAACTAAGAACTCATACAACTGTCAATGAAATATCTTTTCTGAAAATAGATAAAGAAACTACTACTCTGGAATCTCATCATGCTATTTTTATTTAAATTTACCCCTGTGCTGGAGTACGGTCTAGTAAAACCCGGATGTGGAAAAACACAGTGGGTCTTTATCTTTCATCAAAATATTTCATTACTAAATAACTAAAACATTTACAATACTAAAACAGTTAACTCTTATTTTATAAACTACAAACAATACATTCAACCATTCACAGTATTTAAACAAGACAGATAAGTGACAGAACCTGCTTGATCTTGGGACAACAACAGCAATGGGAGGTTGTTCCTCCCTACCAATTCCTGGAGAGCGCTCAAACAGCGACTCCTCAGGACCCTCGATCTTGCTCTAGTCTCCCTGGCTGGAACTAGGTGCAACAATAGTCAGATACCAGTCCTCAAACTCAGTATTAATCCAAAAATTTCAGTAAGTTCTCCCAGCTAACAAGCTGTAATAAACCAAGTTACTGCAGCAACCCTCTCAGAACAACTTCCTTACTGTTTTCCCTTTTTTCCCCACATGAATTTCCTGAATATCATTCACCTGAATGATTTCTCTCTGGAAAATATCTGAGCAGCCCCAGCTCTATTCATTGGGTACTTTTAAAAGTTTTCCTAGGTCTTTTTGGGTTAATTGTCATTTAATGAGCCACCTGCTCTGATCCCACTTTCTTGGGGGATCATGACCCCAAATATAGGGAAGTTGCCACCTGCAACTTAGGAAGTGTTTGAGGATGTTTCCACTTGTCTTTTTCCCTCCACCTAGTTCCATCCACCAGTTTGACCAGTAACCTCTTTTTAACAGCTCTCCCATGCTGTTGTCTCCACAATTTATTTATTAATAATAAAATATTCTGAATTACATTCCACTTATGTTGACTCTGCTAAGTCATCAGTTCCTACTTAGCATTAAATTTAACATAATGTCTCAAGAATATAATAAAAACAATTAACATTATTTTACAAAATTGGGGTATGTGACAGAGCTCACATCACAAGTAAGAGTAATTACTAGTATGAAAAACAAGGACAAGTTTGGAGGAAAGTTAAGATGGAAGTATTCTCCAAAACCAAAATGCTAGAAATGTGGCACACTTGGGCATTATGCAAATAAATGCCCAAACCCAACAAATCCAAGAGAACAAACCAGTTTCTCTAGATTAAAGAAGGTACATATGTCCCCAAAATAGATGATTTAAAATTATAAATGTGCATTGTGCGGAAAGAAGAGACACAGAGAAACCTAGTGCCCAAAAAGTAGAGCCTTTGGAGATACATACAATGTAGAAAAATCTTCTTCATCAAAAGAAGTAAACTGCAATTATTCTTCATCATAAGAAAGCACAGATTTTGATCAAATAATGAAAGCTAGTGAGGACCATCAATGTAAATGCTCTGATTCATAAGATCTCCATTACTCAATCCCAGAAGAAAATTTCAGTAGAAATCCATCCCAATGAAGATGACGATAATGTTTATGCTACATATCTTACAAGGGAAATAATATAAGGCCTCCACTTCCTAATGCAATATGATAAAGACCAACAATTAGGCCTCAATGATGATGAGACAAATAGAAGAAATGGAAGAAGTCCAAGCCAAAGAAACAATGAAGAAAGCCTCTACAGAAGCATTCCTATAAAAGAGAAAAGAGAAAGAAGACCAACAATCAAGGGCTAGTAGTAGATCAAGGAAGTTCGATTTTCACGCAAAATCAAATTGGAATCTATTTGCAACAACTCTCCCTTCTTATGAAATAAATACTATGCCATTGAAAAAGAAGATCAAGGAACTCTGAACCACAATAGAAAATATCAAAAGCTAAAAAGGATCTAGAAAGCTCAGATTCAAGCCTTGAAATTGAGGAAGAAGAAACAGAGGAGCAAGAGCCAAGAGATTAAGGGTCAAAATTCACTAACATAAGAGGCCCTAAACTTTCTGATTTTGATGCTTTCAGAGTAAATGCAATTTTGCACCAAAGATATACTGTCTCTCTCGAAATCAGTATTGAAAATGAAGATTTTATCTTTCCCACCGTGATAGATTCTAGACCAGACATTAATATGATATATATAGATAAGGTTCCTGCCAAACTTGGTCATCCTACTCACCATATTATTCATGCAGTAGGATCTTCATCTATTCATCATATCCGAATCATCATGCCAGGCAGCGACAAAGGAAAATGTTTTCATATAATAATTGTGACGTGCAGGTAGCATCTCTGCTAAAATATTTGGTAGGGTTTCAAAGTCCTCAGAGTGAGAAAGAAGATTTGTAAGCTTGTTATACATTAAATTGTTATGCGTGAACCTTGGTTGTAGTTTTCCCCATTGGAAAAACCTTCCCAGCCCTTCTAGACAGAACGAATTCATGAAAATGATGAAAGCTCTTACCGTTTTTGAAGGTTTTGAAAGTTGTGGGGTCTACATTCGGGTGCCATTGTGATGATGGAGAGCTCAAATTTTGGTGGCTCAACTAGCTTTTTGAAAACCCTCACCTGATAGAAGCCTCAACTATTGCACAACAAAAACAAACCACAACCAACATTGTACAATCCCTTGAGCTTCGTGACCTGCATTGCAAAATCCATTTGCTGAGTGATACATGTGTATAGGCCTCATAAAAAAATCAAAAATTTAATATAGCATGATCTATATTAAATCCAATGCATTTCCACTCACGTTCAAAATTGAACCCTTCCTGGCCCTTCCAGAGAGAATGAATTCATGAAAATGATGAAAGCTCTTACCATTTTTTAAGGTTTTGAAAGCCGTGGGGTCTACATTCCAGTCTCAAATATTGGTGGCTTAGCTTCCTTGTTAAAAACCCTTGCCTGATAGAAGCCTCAGGTGTTGCACAACGCAAACAAACCACAACCGACATTGCACAATCCCTTGAGCTTTGCAACTTGTGTTGCAGAAGCCATTTGATGAGTGATACATGTGTTTAGGCCTCGTAAAAAAATCACAAATTTGAAATTACCCATAAAAAAAGAAGGGAGGGGGTGGGCAACATTTGAAATTACCCATCCAAAAGATGTTGAAATTCCTATGCTATAAAGTTCAATTCATTATGCAAAACATTGAAAATATGGTCAATTATAATGATTTAATCATGTCATGCACTCACTGCTTAATTGCTTAGTTTTGTAAGATAGGCATTTATGATTGATGACTACGAGGCACTAGCCACCAAAATGTGACTCTGACTCCCAAGTCACTTGGGGATGCAATCTAAAGTGTGAAATTTTGTCAACAACTATGACTATAAAAAACAATAACAACTATTAGTCTACTACTAGGCCTGAAAGGAGCTCAAAAATTTGTGCCTACTACCTATGTGAACCTCGATACCAATTTCCACTCTTTTTTTTGTCAAAATGAAATTTAAAAGGTCGGTTTGAGAAGTCCTCCTCTACAAGACTTCATTTCTTGCATGATATCATGGACTCATGACAACTATAAAGAACACTCGATGTCATGCAAATACAAATAATGGCATGTAGCTAGGATCACAAAGTGTGCAAAAGTCGATTTATGTATTTCTTTAGAGAGGTTTCCTTTGGCACGCGATATGGAGAAACAATGGTTATTAATAAAATTTAAAAAAAAATATTGTTGGCTCAAGAATAGCCTTCAATTTGATGGGTGGCATGATCGTGATGTAATCTCCCTCTATCCTTCCAAAACATTTGTGGTTTCTCACAACTTTTGTCCTCATCACTACCAAAATACATATAAAAATTACCTTTATTTACATCCTCTTCTCTTTAAACCCTCCTTGTCTTTACATATAAATCCTTACTTGTCTTTACTTGTCTTTACATCCTCTTCTCTAAAATTATTATTATGCATGTACATCCTCACCTTATAATACGAATTGGGTCAAGGTGCAAAGACAACCATAAAATATTAGATGTGTCAAGACGCAAAGAGTAACAGATAACTATAAGTAAGTCTTATATTAAATTTACCATATAAGTCTTTGATTAACACTATCAACTGAGATTTGACACGTTGGATTCTTGTGATCTTCTTATCACTCCTTACAAATGTGATTGCAAGGCATTGTTTGAAGGTGAAGTCCATAATTTTAGGTCTTCTTCATCATTATCATGCCTTTTGGTAAGAAAATAAAGAGGGTAGTGGCCTGCATTAGCATGGAAAACGGTTTCAACATAGAGGTTATAAACATTAATTGTTTTCATTAAATAACTTAAATTCCTACCCATGACTGTTGGTTCACTAAATCGTGGACTGGTACAAAACACAACAAATTTTAGAGCCACAAGTCCTTAATTACTCACACCTAAAACTTTCTCAAATCTAGCCATTAATAAAATTCTTTTGGTATTTTGGTTCAATTTAAAAGGCAGAGTGTTGAGACTCAAATATGCAATGAGTTGCAATGATTCAGTTAACTTAGGCCCCTCCATCACATACATGTATGATTTCACGACAAGTGTTGAACAAAAATATTTGATGTCCCAAGCCCGGTTATGCTAGCTTTGCTAACTTGTTTGGTATGTAGGATTTTTTTTTAATGTTTTATGAGTTGTGTATTAGTTTTTCTTAGGTGCCCAATCCTTATCATTCTTACATCTCTCAATATTTGATTGCACGTGGATGCCCCAATATGGTTATGGCTTAGTGTAAGTAGTTTTTTTGTACAATGAAGTGTGCTCCAACATGAAAAAATACAATAGAATAGTTGTTATGTTACTGAGTCAACAAAAGAGAATATTCCAAAAATTTGTTATTGATGGCTTGTTCTTACTAGATTGGAACAAATGGTAAGTTCGGAGATCAAGAGGGAGCCAATTGTGCTCCTCAAACCCTAGCAAAATGGGATTAGAAAATAAATATGTGATCTCCCTTGAGAAATTTATTCAGAGAGCCTCCCAGTGATATAGAAGTGAGCCAAGTCCACGAGTCATCCCGTTAAGATGAGCAAAGGGAGGAGGTCAGGGAGTATTCACTTGATCTCTTTAAGAAGCATATTGTGAGGCTTCAAGGTTTCTCTAGTTTTATATCTTAGATAAGCCATGCCATTGAATCTAAATCCTTCACTGATGAGGAGGAATCCAAACAACAAGTTTTGAAATATGTTATGAAATTTGGTTAATAATGACATGTGGAAAGTGGTTACCAACTAACCTTAGACTTGGCATTGGCAATAGGTTGATTCTACGAGTTCAAAATCCTAGTAAGCTAAGAGAAACAATAAGATACATGAGGAATCGCATCCTTGAGGATCTATTGGGAGTTCATATCCCCTCTCTTCGAACATGTTTTTGAACACATGTGCCTAAGTAATGGGTCTATGCGTGTCCCTGATCGAAGGCGGTGTGCCTGATTGGAAGTGCACAAGAGGTAAGTGAGGAAAGTGTTTTGACTGTTTTGAATTTTTGTTTTATGTTTCTGTTTTTTAGTTATTTATTATTATTATTAATATTATTATTATTATTACTATTATTACTATTATTATTATTATATATATATGAAAATATTTGTGTGGTTTTCTTAGGTTTTGGTTTTTCCATTAGATCTCATATTTTGTGTGCCCTCTTAGAACATGGTTTAAGGATGAAATATAGGGTACCTATTAGGACATAAAATTTATCATTGGGGTTTATAGGAAATGTGTGAGGCTCCAATCATCACACATGTACTTCATAAGAGATTGTTTCCTACAAGTGTGATTTGGTGGAAATGTAAGGTTGATAAAAGTAATCATGATCCTTGGGGATCATTCCATAGGTAGAGGTTGAAATTGAAGGTATTGAGCCATAACGTTTACCACTAATACTCATGGACAATGCATGGTATATTTAACCACCATGCAAACCTAGAAAAGGGTATGTGTCCCCACTCCCACCCCACCTTATCCTCCAACTATTTCCATGTTGTTATTATCCATATGTTCTTACCCGCCTAATTAAATTTCTGAAAATCTCCGCACTATGGATAATAATGTGAATTCTTTTTCTATGTAACCCACTCCATTGTCCTATCTGTGAGATGTACAAATGTTGGTGGTGAGGTATGGTTAAGACACCCCCTAAGAGGAAAGGTCATCGGTTCAAATCCCATGGATTTCAAAAATCCAACTATGTTAAGGGTTGGTGCGGTCCAAGCCAGGTGCAATCCCCGGGTGATTTTGACAGCTTAGATGCCCCCGGTTTGTGGTAACTTACCAAATGGAAAACCTACTAGTCATGGGGGTTCTTCCCATTATCCAAAAAAAAACCACTCCATTGTCCTCGTGTCTTTATTCTTAACAAGAATAAAGAAAACCAAAACTTCGAAGCCCACATTGACAACCAATTCAATTATGATTCTGAGAGATGAATGAGCCAACCAACTTGTTCTCTTGGTTGATGTGAAGAATGAATGAATGTTTAGGGAGCCATTGTGGGATCTCTTGACATTCATGTTTAATACCCATAAATCATTTTCAAACGGGTAATTTATCGAAGTTTGGGTTGGCAATTCAAATGTAGATTTTCATGGCAAGGAATGGAGATAAATGGTATTGTACTACCTCTCTGCAAGATGTGTGTAGGTGGGTGGGGGAACTCTCCTTGGGATTTTTCCTAAGCGGCTTATGGTAAGTAAGGAAAACTTGATAAAGCAAGGAGAAAGAGAGTTCAGTGCCTTTGAAGGGAAGAAATATAGGTCTAATTGATGGAAATAACAATAGGGACCTGAATGGTCCATTGTATTCGCATAAGTATTTATAAAATGAAATTTTATTATTAGTATTATTATTTTGGTATTACACCTTAAATGGCATCTTAATTAGTTCTAACACTTTCATTAAAAATTTAACCATTCCTTCAATGTTCCACCACCACACATACCTTACAAATGGAATATTCATCATGTCAACGATATATGATCCTATCATGGGGATTTTTCTTGGTGTCCAAGTTAGGGTTGATAAAAAATACAAGTTATTGACCCATGAATTTGTCTTTGGATCTCATGGTCCATGCATGGGACCTTGGACCACCACACAAGTTCTACAAACGGAATCTTTGGAATATGAGTGAGATATGGTGTTTCTTGCAAGCTTTAGCAAACCATTGATGGTATTTAGAATCATAAAATGTTTTAGGGTTGAAATTCAAGGTCTTGAGCCATAACATTTTTCTATGGAGCTCATGGGTCGTGCATGGGGCAACAACAACCACATACGAAATTAGTAGTGAATATCATCCCTTAAGTGCATTATGGTGGTGATTTTGAGTTTTTCCACATTATAGGTTAATTTTAGTGCCTAATGCATGGTTTGTTGCCAATTTATAGGTTGTTTTTCCATAACATTTGTCCTTGAGGCTCATGGGCAATGTGTGGGGCCTTGAGCCACCATAGTTTTGCATGTGAGAGGGATATGGTGCTCATTTAAAGCTTTGGATGCTAAGTGTCATTCTCATTTCCCATTCAATAGTCCAATGCAAAAATACAAATCCCTACACCAATATTTTCCTCTATGGCTCATGGGCAATGTGTAGGGCCTTAGTTATCACATAAGCCCTTCATAGGAAAAATTTAGCATGCAAGAGGAATATGGTGGCCATATCAAGATTTGTAACACTAAGGATGGTTGTTATGAACCAAGATTTAAATTAAGGAGGGTCTAAGTCTTTACCAATTCCATATAGGTCCCATGGTCCATGCACGGTCTTTTAGGCCACCACATAGAGCTTTTGTAAGGAATATTTAACATACATGTGATATATGGTCATCATTTGAGGATTAGCAAACTAAGGATGGTTTTAAAGGCCCATTCATTGGTATATGTACACATATAAAATCTCACATTACATATTTTTATAAGGATCTCATGGTCCATTTATGGGGCCCCAGCTAACATACATGTCCTCCATAAGGAATTTTGGCTTTTAAGTGTAATATTGTTACGATTTTCAGGTTTAAACTACCAAGGATGGTTCTCAATTCATGTCCCATGGTTTGATGTGAAAAGAAATGGTCTTAGACCATAACATTTATTTGGGGCTCATAATCCATCTGTTGGGCCATAAGCCACTACTAGGGATAAAGCTTTGTTAGTGTGGTGTCTTTGCATGTTAAATTGGGATATTTAATGTGTGCAAGCAAGTTAGGAGAATTATAGAGTATGGTTCTTGGTGCAAAGTTCATGAATCCCAATGATTATTTTTGTCGATGATTAGATCCAGAAACACACTTCATTCTTGCTTCGATTAGAGGTGTGTGGGGCTATGCACTCAGTGATCATAGGGGGATATGCACTAATTTTACATTGTTTGTGGGCATGAACTCCTTCTACATAAATAAAATATAGCATCACACAAAAATTCTATCACATGAATCATGATTAATGACATTGACGTTGATATATTTGAATTTATGTCAGACGTTTTCTGAACACAATCCATAGCTTCAAACCTAGTGGAATTCCTAACGCAGTTCCTTTCGAAATTTATGGCATTATTCCAAGTGCTATACCTGGATCTATACCTAGTGCTATGTTGGATGCTTTCTAGGCGCAATTCCTGGCTCTATGCTTGGCGCTATGTTGAATATTTTTCTTGTCAAAATTCATGGCGCAATTCTTGTCTCTAACCCTCGATTAATATATGGTTTTATGCTATTCATGACGATTTTTGGAGGCTATTCTTAGTGTTATATGGGATGCTTTTGTGGACGCTAATTGGGACGTTAATTGGGATGCTAATTGGGATGCTAATTGAGATGCTAATTGGGATGCTAATTGGGATGTTAATTGGGATGCTAATTATCGTCCAAAATAGCGCTAACTTTTAAAAAGGGATGATAATTGGGATGCTAATTGGGACACTATTTGGGATTCTAATTGGGATGCTAACTAAGACACTAATTGGGGCGTTAACAGGGATTCTAATTAGCATCCAAAATAGCGTCAAGTTTTAAAAGGGATGGTAATTAGGATGCTAATTGGGATGCTAATTGGAATGCTAATGGGGATTCTAATTGGGACGCTAATTCAGATGCTAATTGGGATGCTAATTAGCGTCCAGAATAACACCAACTTTTAAAAATGGATGCTAATTGGGATGCTAATTAGGATGCTGATTGGGACGCTGATTGGGACACTAATTGGGATGCTAATAAGGACGCTAATTGGGATTCTAATTGGGATGCTAATTAGCATCCAAAATAGCACCATCATTTAAAAAGGGATGCAAATAATGCCATTAGAAGCGCCATCCCATGGAAAAGAGTTCACTTTGTCCAAAAAATGATGAAAAATACACTAAAAGTGATAGTGGACGCTAAAAAGGAAGCTAAAACAGACGCTAATCACAGGTTTTTGTTGTAGTGTTAATGTTTTTCTTTTCTTTATGCAATGCACCATGCCACTTGACTATAAATACCACCGAAGCAACCTATGATTTAGCATAAAGTGTTTTTAGCTTCACATATTTTGTTTTAAGAATTTTGAGGATGCAAAAAAGATAAATGCTCTGATCTGGGAAAGTAAAAATGATAAAGGCTTTGATCTGTGAAAAATATCTGATCTGTGAAAAGGATAAAGGCTCTAGTTCTTGTGAAAATCGAGTTTGAGATACCTCAACAACTCCAAGAACTTATTTGCATATTCTTCCATGGTTAGTTATCCCAATCTCAAGTCATGGAATTCTTTCATATTATCGTCATAGTACCTAACACAGAGGTACTTCTAGAAATGCTTCCACATAATATTCCTTTCCCTGATCTTCTTCACTTGCCTGAAGTTCTCCCACGATATGGATGCCCCTCCAGTCAAATTGAATATGGATACCCTAGCCTTCATATTTCCAAAGTAGTCTTGGACTTGGAAATATTTTCTCATCCCAAGAATCCAAGCTTCAGCTTCTTGATCGTTCTTTATCTCACCATCAGACGTAGGAGGATTAGCCTTCTTGAATTCATCACGTGAATTTTTCTAGTAGCGCCTCTTTTTCTTATTCCTGTGAGAAGAGGAACTTGAACCCCTAGTGAATCATTTAGAGTTAGATGATCCACTAGAATATTTTTTTCTTCTTCTAGCACTGCTCCTACTTCCTTCCGAATTTACTGCATGATGGTAAGAGTTAATCCTCCTCTGTATGTATGTCAAACTCTACAGCATGGATGCATTCAGCTGATTCTTCTCTTCCTAATCTTTAACCAACCTTCTATTATATTCCCCATAACTTCGCATCTCCACCCTTAGGATTCTCATGGTGGCTACAAAATCTGGCGGAGTTTCTTGAAATCTCCTTCTATTTCAGCATTTCCAACTCGAACATTTTCTCCCATAGCATATTGCTCATGCTCATAGGGATTATATGCATCATTCATGCCATAGGTTCTCATGGCTGAGCCAAAAACCCACTTTTCCAATTGGCACTATGACTCTACAAAATGTTCCTAAATAACATCATTTCTTAGTTGCTTAACAATTTCAAAAGTAAAAACCATTTACTTACTGTCATTTGGACCATTTAGGCCCAATGTTGTAACCAACAGCTCTGTTAATTGTTCAAGTTGTCCCATTTAGGACCTAGTGATGCAACCAGCAGATCTGATACAAGTCTATAACATCCCCATACCCCATAATACGGATCAATTAAAAACTTTTCTTCAAGAACCCTTGCTCTCATTTCGAAACATAGGGCATGGACGTTAACACACTCTTCAACATTCATTCTCAGGATTAAAACCACTGCAACAGTCGTTCTGCCCTTGACACATGCCTTCTACAACTGAAAACACCTTTTCCTCCCTCTACCATCCGTACTCCCCTTTCCTCCTTTTCACTGCGAAATCCAGGAACCGGGAGAACAATGTGTGACAAAGATGTTCAACTCAGGTTCCACCTTTCACCTTTCACCCTTCTACCTTCCTCCTTTGAAGCTCGGAAGTCAGAAATACATCTTTTCTATGAAATCATGTAACGGTATATCGCCTTCCACCTTTAGAATTCGAAAGTCAGAAACATAACATTCGGAGGAGTCATTTAACCACGGTTCCACCTTCCACCTTTTCTTCTTTCGCCCTTCCTCCTTCCGCCTTCGGAAATCAAAATTCGGAAGAACAACTTTCGATGGAATCCTCTATCCATGGTTCTGCCTTCCACATTCTGCCTTTCCGCTCTCTAGTTCAGAGCTCAGGAATCAGAAAAATATCAAATGACGGAAACCTTTATCCTCATATTCACTTTCCACATTCCGCCTTTCCTCCCTCTAGTGTGAAACTAGGGAATCAGAAAACTTAACTTTTTCCTTTGACCATTTTGGCACTTTCACCTTCTGCTTTTTGACCTCGGACTCAAAAATTGAAAAGTTAACTTTTTCCTTAGAATTTTTTTGCACTTTTCTACTTCCACCCGCTGCCTCCTATAGGTGGATCCTGGTGTGCGGAAAACCCACATTCTACCTTGTTCCAACTACTCTCTTCCACCTTCCGCATGAGGATTTCAAGGGACGAAAACGCTAAGTCATATGCATTCTGACTCTATAACAGGATTCTACCCTCCACGAACTTAGGAAAAATGCATTGAAACATACAAGGAAAATATATATTCAAATGCAAGATCATTCATCAATAGTAAACTCTACTGAAACATTACAAGTATTCATCATATTCATTCATTCAATCATTCATTAATAAGCAAACACATTGCACAATTAAGGATAATAGAGATACTTATATTGATGATGAAGTTGTCCTGCAACTAGCTATGTTGCTACAACATTCCACCCAACCATAGGCCAGTGTGTTCATTAATCTCTGAACTCCACTGCCACCCCTGATTTGGGCATGATTTCCATAAGGAACTAGGGAACAACAGACTCACACATAGCCAACGCACATCAAACAGTCCAACCAAGCCAATACAAAATTGGGTTCCATATGCTGCTAAAGAAATGATTCACACATAGCCAAATGCATATCAAAACTTAGCGAACCCAGCTAACAATTGGGTTTCTCAGGATGCTAAGGAAATGGAAAGGTAGAATCGCTAAGCTAGTGAGCTCAACCATAGAGCTATGGACACCTACAACAGATCTATCTATCTTGGCATTCCACAATACCTACACACCCAACACAAGGAAGTATTCCCTTCACTGCTGCATAGTTCCCTCAGGCCATACCTTCCCTTCCACTTCTCTTTAGGGTATGCATAAATGATTTTACGGCCCCTATTGATATGGCTGTGAGGTTCCTCTCTTCATTAGGTTTATCAGCCAATTTAGGGCCTCTTCCACTCCTAGGTCTTCTTACCAAAACATGGATGCATATCACAACAACCCACAAGGAAAATCAGCAACAAAGGCTTCACTCTATAACACAGAGACAACATGGTTCACTTGCATACCACAATGTCATTCAAACAAACACTGTGGAACCACACTTTCACGACTCGGGATAGTCAAACCACCACCCTGCGCATCTTCATAGCAGTAGGGAAGGAACGAATGGTGTATGATAGAATGATAGAATTCCATAATGAACGCTAGGGAACAAAAAAACCTCACCCCAACTGAGGAAAGACATATTGGAACTCATCATGTGCTTCCTTGTTTTAGAAGCAACATTGCGGTTTCCCAGACTGTATACTTGCAGACTTTCTTAGACACATAATCATACTGCCATGCCTTGCTCTGCCCAAGTCATTAACTGCATCAACCAACTTCTAAAAAAAATGAATTATTGAGGACAATGGACACAAAGGTAGCTAAGGGTTCATGGGCTTCCCCATTGAGATTTGGTCACACCCTATTGGCTTAGGGGGTTTGACCAACTCCCCTCCCTATTCCTTGTGAAATCATGCCCCCATCTCTTCCACATTGCAGTGCATAGCTAGTTGTGGTATTTTATTAATTTTTACATTTACATGCTATTCAAAAACATGCTTTGTGCTTGAATAGCACAATGAACCGTAGGCATCAACCTTGATCACCTATACAAAAAAGACCAAATCAATGGTAGGTCCTTAGCCTTGATCTCCTCGCCATGATTTAATTATAATATATACATCATGTACAATTTCAATACCATGAGGTCAAAATCAGGGCACACGTTCCCCTCCCCCTTGGGGTAAAAACAGGGGTGTTACATCCCTAGTGGTTGAATGTGGCCTCATTTCTAGCAGATTTGGGGTTATGGGATAAATCAGTGGTGGAAGGAGACATTTTGCTGGTGGGATTTACTAGTTTGGGGTTAGAATGCTTACTTTGTAGGTTAAGGTAAGTATTAGGTTTACATAGTAAACATGGTAAAAACACCCAAGTGGATGGATGGATTACCCATAAAATATGATGTGGAGGGCTTACTAGACCTAGACCTATGACTGGATAACTTGGATTTCACATGTGCAAGGTGGATGATTGGATGCAACTATAGATGCCTAAGCAACAATGACATAAAGTTAATGACTGAATGTCCTTTTACAGTTGGAAAATTTGAAATTTATACAAATAACATGATAGTACTCGATGATGGAGGATGACAGTGACTCTGACACCCAAGGACACTTGGAAATTGGATGTGATGGGATCGAGGTGATGTGGATTGACATTCAGGCCCATTTACTTTTTCATGAGAGGAAACCACTTTGGTTTCTCAATGCGATAACGCTCACTCAATGAGTGGTTTTCAAAAAGACCCTCGAGGAGGCTATTACAACAATAAAATAGTAATAAAATAGGTAACTATTCATAATAGTAATTAATAATATTAAAATATAGTTTATGAAGAGTAGTGTCTCTTCAATATGTGATGGCCAAGCCATATTTAAGGCAACCATATCCATTGTAATTTATAATCAATTCAATTATTATACATTTATACATTTAATTATTTGAAGATAGAACATCTTCCTCCCTAGATGTGCTTAGAGCTATAGGGCCCTTGGCCATTATTTATACTTTGTGTAAATTTAGTTTTTAGGGTTTCCCTAAAATATAGGACATTGTCCAAAAAAGAAAAAAAGAAAAAAAAACTTAAAAAGAAAGAGGTAAAGAAAAGAAAAGAAAAGAAAAACATAAAAAGAAAGAGGTAAAGAAAATAAAAGAAAGAAAAAAGCTAAAAAGAAAAGATAAAAGAAAAAAAAGTTAAAAAACAAAGAAAGTGAAAAGAAAGTAAAAAAATAAAAGATAAAGTAAAACCAACACATGGTTTTGCTTTCCAACTTCAACCCATGCTGCACCCCCCTCATTCCATGTAGCCCTACAAACAAAAACAATATTAATAAATACATATTATTATAATAATATTAATATTATTATATAATATTTTAAAACTTATTAATCCACCTTTCAATAGAATATTAAATAGAACCTTTTATATTTATTATTTTATTTCAACACATTAAATAATCATAATAATTATTATTAATGCATCAATTATTTCAAAGACATTAGTTGTCTTTTATTCCTCCATTAGTCAAAATAAACTTCCAAATACCCACATTCGCATAAAAGGACCAAAGCTATGACCGGATTAAAAGACAAACTTGAGAAATTGAAGAAGGACGTCAAGGCCCTTGTTTCCAACCAAGAAAAATTCAGAGAAGAAATGAAAAATAACAAGGCACTTAGGAAAGAAATCAAAGAAGATGTTGTTCAGCTAGTACTAGGAAGAAAACATGATGACAAAGTAGACAACATGCACGAGAAATCAAAATAGTTAGATGACAAGATGTGTGAGATAACAAAGAACGTAAGCACCATGGCAAAAAACTTGAGCATCATGACACATAATCATAATACCATAATGGAAATATTAAAAAAACTAAGGCCAAATACAAACCATATCGGTAACTCAGATATGTTGGGCCACTATGTCAACAAAAATGAGAGTAACAAAATTGATCAAGACAATAAACAAGACAAGGAGACTAAATATTGTAGGGATGACCAAAATACCACTAATATATTTGATAAAGAGGAACTCAACCAAGATCATATGAGAGTCAAGTCTGTATCGTTGACAATAAGGATGATCCATACAATGACAAAAGACGGATCATACAATATGCAAAGGAATCCAAGTCAAAAGAATTAGATATCATATATTCATCTTCTACCTTAACTCTTCTACCACCCTGGAGAAACCTAAATGTAACACTATAATGTGACTTTTAGTGTGAGAAGCCTCACGAAACACCACTTCTTGAGATAACCCATAAATATAATAAAATGAAAACATTATGTGATGACATCGTAAGTATCGTAGGACAAACGACTTCTAAAGCAAGGCTTGATATGGTTAGTCACAAAAATATTCCTCGTATTCATGTACAAGGAAAATGGGATAACAATAATAAACATAATGGAGTACAAATTCATGTTACAAATGAAAGGAAGATGACAAACTATTGAGTAAAGACCAAGCACATACGGAATACCAGTTCTAAAAAGGACATAAAGGAAGTAATGACATTGTTTCAACACAAAACAAGAATGAAAAGATGAAAACAATAATCTAAGATTTGAGGACAAAGCTTTCCTAAGGGAAATGAAATGTTATAACAATAAAATAGTAATAAATAAGTAATTATCTCTAATAGTAATTAATAATATTAAAATATAGTTTATGAAGAGTAGTGTCTCTTCAATATGTGATGGCCAAGACAAATTTAAGGAAACCATATCCATTGTAATTTATCATCTATTCTATTTTATATATTTATACATCTATTTCTTTGAAGATGCAACATCTTCCTCCCTAGACCTGGATACAGGATGACTTAATCCGGATACATATTATCCATTACATCGGTTATGGTGTACGAGAGGCGCGACGAGGAATAATTGGACATGAGTCCCGAGAGGTTTTCCCTAAAACATGCCCTCGAGCTCTTCCTTCATATTTTCATGTTACAAACATGCGATGCATGACCTCCGCCAGATATGATTTTATTTTTTCAAACTAATCACCACTTTTTTCACTACATCTCATTTCTTTTTAACCCCACACTTTTAATCTTCCTCGTCAATTTGATTTTTCGGCTTCATGGATTATCTTGGTGCCACTTTATTTATCTAGAATGTAACTTTCTAATGCGTTATTATTATTAACCATCTGATCTAATCAAGAATGATGGCTTATCTATTGCTTCTGATAGAATGCATGGATCGTTTTCCATGGTCCTTTTGTACCATAGTTTAGCTAAGACATTTGTTATTCAACACCTTCTGTCTAGTTTCCAAGTCATATATAAGGGATTTCTAAGGCTTTGGGGCCTCAAAAAACTATGTACTAACATCGGATCCAAGGGGACAACATCTTGTTCCACAAGGTGCTGGGAATTGCAGATCTATCACAGTTCTTCACAATATAACAATATAACAATGGGTATCCACAACATATTGGAAGATCCAACATGCTTCTATTCTGTCATCGTGCAATCATTGGAATCCATGTAGCATGAGAAGGAGGATGGTAGCTTCACACACCAGTTCAAGTGATACCATTTTCGAGTTTTAATGAAAGTAGAAATTGATACTCTTCTCCACGTAGTATCCCATTCAATACCATAGCATGAATTAGGGTTACTAGGTGGTGAAAGAAGTAATATGTAAAGAGAAACATTTGATTTCTTGGCAAATGATTGACTATGCAGAGATTGGCAGGTTGGTGAGTAGGTCGGCGAAGGGTAGACTATTAGAATATCAAGACTGACATACAAAGCAAGAGTTATGAAGGTTTCCTAAGAACATGTCTTAGGATTTTAAAATAACTCTAATACCACAATTAGGTTCCCAAATTAGGGAAAACAGATAATTGCACACACAAAGGAAATGAAGATAGGCATCAAGCACACCATTCTATTAATCAAATATATAATTTATATAATGAGAATGATTCTTGGGTTCGTATTCTCAAGATTTCTCTTTCCTTCCCATGACTTTTTCCCATTGACATGTGACCGTTCACATATATTACCATAAATGCGAGGATGATCTTTGCAACAACAATCGGGAAACAAGCAATGGATATGCTAGGAGAAGACTAGAGGACCCATAAAACTAGCTTTGATACCATTATTAAACTCAACTAATTTGAAGATGAATGAAGATAAACGTGAGTCAAGTATTTCATTAATATGATACATATAACTAAGTGACCCTTGGTTTCATATTCTAAGAGATCTCTTGGAGTTGTAATGACTCTTTCTTGCCACTAAGTATTTGGTTAATATGATACATATAACTAAATGATTGTTGGTTTCATATTCTAAGAGAGTCTTGTATTGACTATTTCTTGCCACTAATGACTCCATAAAGATTAGGTTTAATTTTTTTTCTTTGTAAAAATAGAACAATTTAGTTGTAAAATCATTATATAATATGATAATATGGAATTGATTTTAATGTGTTTTCTAAAATTAACAAGTTTAAAAGAAAAAGAAGTTTGATAATTTCAAATTTAAATGGATGACTTGGCGTTTGATTATTTTTTGGTCTCGTGTTGTGTTAATGCATGTTAAGGTGATTATACTAATTGAAGTATAGTCCCACCATAGTTGTTGAACAATTGGCATGTAGCCTTATGTATCATGAGTAGGGTGCTTTGGATTTCTTTTGTATGTTCATTCTACTTGGCTTGATTGGGCATTCCTCTTGGCCTATTTTTATGAGGTCTTTAAATAAAGAAGTGGTGGTAAATTTGCTCCTCTCAATTAGAGTGAGAGGTGTATTTTGTGGTTGTTAACTTTTCATTTTGGCGTGGCTTATGCATAATATCAAGGTTCCAGTAAAAGTTAAAATTATATATATATATATAAAGGTCCAACTCAAATTTAAAAATAAAAATAAAATATGATAGTTAAGTTTCCATCCCCGATTCCATTAGGGTGGCCTCTAATGAATATCAAGGTCGAAATAAAAGTTAAAATTAAATATATATAACTTTTAAATATATATGGATATGAATAAATATATATATTATTTTGAAACCATTTTTTGGCAAACTCAAACATGATAACATTTAGTCAACAATTTCACATTATCTCTATCCTTATCGTGTCACCAATGTCGGCTCTTCAATGTTTTTGTTTTCTTTATGCAATGCACCAAGCCACTTGACTATAAATACCATCGAAGCAACGTATGATTTAGGGTAAAGTGTTTTTAGCTTCACAATTTTCGTTTTAAGCATTTTGTTTGTGGGGATAACCTGAGGCAGCGAAAAGGATACAGGCTCTGATCTGCGGAAAGCGAAAAAGGATAAAGGCTTTGATCTGCGAAAAGCGAAAAGGATAAAGGCTCTGATCTGCGGAAAGCGATAAAGGATAAAGGCTTTGATCTGCGAAAAGAGAAAAGGATAAAGGCTCTAGTTCTTGCGAAAAGAAAATGGAGTTCGATGATAGTTTGTACGATGATGATTCATATTCACATGACAGCTGCTACGAAAACGAAAACGAAAGCGAAAACGAAGAAAACGAAAGCGAAAGCGAAGAAGTTGCGAAAATGGTGTTCGATGATGGTATGTTAAACATGGCAGCCGTTGATGATGATTCAAAGGAGAAATGTATGTACAGCGTTCTAAGTTTCAAAGACATTTCTGAGCGTCAGCAAGACGCTATAACAGACGTTTCCAAAGTGCTCTCTCTTCCTGAAGTTGAGGCGGGCATTCTTTTGCGTCACTCTGAGTGGTGTGTGAATAATGTGTACGATCAATGGTTTGCAGATGAGGAAAAGGTTAGAAATGCTGTGGGGTTATTGTTGCACCAGGAGGACGTTAAACATCATGACACCCCGCCGCGAGAAGAAGAAGAAGAAAATGAGTTAATTATTACCTGTCCGATATGTTTAGAGGATTGCAACATCCGAGATACGA
>LPNX010444316.1:101176-130118 GCA_001517045.1 Pseudotsuga menziesii
TACTTGGTAATTCCAAGCCGTGTCCAAAGTGTAAACGAGCAATAGAGAAGAATTCTGGATGTATGCGTATGACTTGTCTACCCCCTTGCGGGTATCAGTTCTGTTGGATATGCCTTCGTCAGTGGAATGTGCATGGTTATGATGATACAGCTCCTTGCAACCGATATCGTGCTGCTGATGGCGGCCTCGAACCTTTCTCTGAGGATGTTATGAAAATGAATGCTCAAATGTTATCAGATAGATTCCTCTTTTATCTTGAGAGATGGAAGGCAAATGAAAAGTCTCAGGAAAAAGCAGTATCTGACCTGAAACGTGTGCAAGCTGTGGATCTACAAAAAATGAGTGATTATCTCGTGTTCAAGACGAGTAAATCTGGCATTATAGTAGTCAAATGTGTGAAGGATGCATGGCAGCAGATAGTTGAATGCAGGCGTATGGTGAAGTGGACATATGCATATGGCTATCATCTTCCCTCGCTCTATGAACATGAGGCTGAGCTTGTTGAACAAAAGCAAAATTTGTTCGATTTCCTGCAAGGGGAAGCTGAGAATAGTTTAGAACGGCTCCATCAATGTGCTGAACATGAACTTCAACACTACATCGACCATGCCTATAAAGCTGAAGCTGAAGCTGAAGCTGGGACTGAGACAAGCCATAACCTCTCAACTTCGAGGGATTTCGATGACTTCTGTAGAAAACTTGACGGGCTAACAAAGGCTACGGCTCGCTACTTTGAAAAGCTAATTCAAGCCTTTGAAAACGGGCTTTCTGAAGTGAAGTAGACATGTAGTAGACGTGGCGTCGACACCCACACCCACACCCGGTAGTTAGCTTAGGTAGTTAGTTGAACTGTTGTTCTTATGTCATAACGTACGTATTTCTGTAGTCGAATTTATGCCATACCCATGGGAAAATGTGGAAGGCATTAAACGAACAACATCTTTTTGTTCAATGTATGAAGTTCTTCTAACATTGTGTTAGGATGAGCTGATGGATTTCAGCATTGCTATTTTTAAAATTCAATCAAAATGGTTTGTTGTTACATAGCTTAGGGTTTTGTCTTATGTATTGTTAGTTAAGATTTTTTTTTTCCTAATTTGATGTAATAATTGAAAGTTTACTGCATCTTTGATTTTCTAATTTGATATACTAACCAAGTTTAATGCATATTAGCTTTCAAGTTTACTACATTTTCAATTTTCTAACTTTGTATACTAAACAAGTTCAATGTATAGTAGCTTTTGGTGGTATGTTTGAGGGTAAAGGGTTTGAAATGAAAGGTTTTGTATTCTAACATTTTTTTTATATGATAGTTAAGCAAAAAGATAATCAATAGTATGTAGGAAGAGAAATCAAGGCATTTTGATATGGATATGAGTATTTGTGTAAACATTGTAGTTTAATGAATAATGTGTAATTAAACATTGTAGTTTAATGAATAATATGTAGTTAGAGGAATAAAGGTGTTTTGATAGGGTATGGGTGTAAACATTGTAGTTTCGAGAGAGTTTAATCTTGGAATATGGTTTCCGCACTCTACCCTCTGCACTCCCCTTTATTCCTTTCTGCTGTGGAATATGGGAGCCAAGAGCACAATGTATGACGGCGATATTCAACTCGCATTCCACCTTCTTCCTTCCTCCTTTGGAGCTCAAAAGTCGAAAATACATTTTTTTCGACAGAATCGTTTAACGGTCTACCACCTTCCACTTTACACACTTTCGCCTTCCGCCTTCAGAAGCTAGGAACATAATGTTCGGCGGAGTCCTTCAACCACGGTTCCACCTTCCTTCTTTCTTCCTTCCGCCATTCCACCTTCCACCTTCAGAACTTGGAATTCGGAAGAACAACTTTTGACGGAATCCTCTATCAATGGTTTTGCCTTCCACATTCTTCCTTTTTTCCCTCTAGTGCGGAGCACGAGAATTGAAAAACTATCAAACGATGGAAACCTTTATCCTCGTTTCCTCCTTCAACATTCTAGCTTTCCACCCTTCAGTGCGGAACTCGGGAATCGGAAGAATTAACTTTTTCCTTAGAACTTTTCTACACTTCCGAATTTCGCTTTCTGACCTCAAACTTTAGAAATAAGAAATTTAACTTTTTGCTTAGAACTTTTCTACACTTTTCTGCTTTCACCCACCACCTCCCATAGGCGGATCTCGTGGTGCGAAAAACCCACATTCTCTCTTGTTCCAACTACTCTCTTCCACCTTCCGCCTTCCATGGAAATATTTCAAGGGGTGGAATCACTAAGTCAAATGCATTCTGACTCTGTAACAGGCTTCTAGCCTCCATGAACTTATGAAAAATCCATTGAAACATACAAGGAAGATATAGATGCAAATGCAGGAACATTCATCAACAGTAAAATCTACTTAAAGATTACAAGCATTCATCATATTCATTCATTTAACCATTCATTAGTAAGCAAACACAATGCATAATTAAGGATAATAGAGATACTTATCTTGATGATGAAGTTGTCCCACAACTAGCTATGTTGCTGCAACGTTCCACCCAACCATAGGCCAATGTGTTCATTAATATCTCAACGCCACTGCCACCCCTGAGTTGGGCATGATTTCCAAAAGGAATTATGGAACAACAGGCTCACACATAGCTAGCGCACATCAAAACACATTCAAACCAACCTATAGTTGGGTTTCTCAAACAGTCCAGCCAAGCCAATACAAAATTTGGTTTCACGGGCTGTTAAAGCAATGATTCACAAATAGCCAAATGCATATCAAAACTCAGCCAAAGGAGCTAACAGTTGGGTTTCTCAGGATGCTAAGGAAATGGAAAAGTATAATTACTAAGCTAGTGAGCTCAACCACAGAGTTATCGACACCTACACTAGATCTATCCATCTTGGCATTCCACAATACCTACACACCCAACACAAGGAAGTATTCCCTTCAGTGCTACACAATTCCCTCATGCCATACCTTCTCTTCCACTGCCCTTCAGGGTGCGCATAAAGGATTTTCCGGCCCCTCTTGATATCTCTGTGAGGTTCCTCTCTTCACTAGGTTTATCAACCAATTATGGGCCTATTCCACTCCTAAGTCTTCAGACCAAAACAGGGATGCACATCGCAACAACCCATAAGGAAACTCAGCAACAAGTGAGCCTTGTTGTCTCCATGTTACATAGTGAATTCTGTGTTGCTAGAGCCTAATTATCTTCTTAATTCATATACATTATTATTCAGTTGTGTTTGTACTTTAGTTTTATATGCTTTGCAGGTGGACTATACACACCTCCTAGTGGGGGGGTTCCTTGCAAAATGTTGTACTTTCATAGTCAATGTGAATCGTTCTTTTGATGTCAAATATGATGGCAAAAGTTATGTAAGGATTTTAGCCCTAGAATGGAACCCTCTTTTGTATGAGGAACTGTATTGTGCTTGTGTTGTACTATGAAAGATGAGACTATGAGAGAGTGAAAAGGAAGTTGCAATGGATGTGCTTCAGGTTTTATCCCTTCATTTGTTGGATAATATAATAGAAATGAATGAAAATTTTTGTGTGGACGTAGCCCATATTGGGTGAACCATGTATATTGGTGTCTCTCATGTATTGTGTTTATGTGTTTTATTTTTGTATCTTGATTTATGTTGTTGTTCTATGATCCTGTATATCTAGCATAAACAATATTTTTAAAATAATATACTTGTAATTTACATAGTCGACTCTCTATGGGTCGTTTGTTTCATTGACAATAGATTTGTCTACACTATAGAAAAATAATGTAAAAAACAAAGATATAGAGAAATATCCTGAAATGAGAAGTTTTCATGAGTTTTTACTTTGAAGCACGAGGTTTGTCATACTGAACCTAAATCTGAGAGAAATATATCCCTAACATATTCCATTGCTAACATTCTGATAGTCAGGAAAACAAGAAATCTATAAGGTCGTCCTTCAAATCCATAAATTATGATAACTGTGTAATATTTGAATGAAAACCAGTCTCCCACTCTTGTGTATGGGGTAAAATATAACCATTCCTTTCCTTATGCATTCTAGGAAATCCAATTCCATGGATTACGTTGTATACAATCTTCGTTACCTTGTTTGTAAATATTGTATAATTGGAGTTTTTTTCTTGTCTTAAAAATAAGGGATTCCATTAATAAACTACAAGTTCTCTTCCATGTTCATCTAATATTCTTAATCCTAGGGTCTCAAAATGCTTGAAATCCTAGTACAAGAACACGAATAATAGACAATATGGATATCTAAAGATGTCTACGAAAGGGAACTCTTTCAACGGTTGGTAAATTTCTTGGGGTAGGAAACCACATATATCCCATTTAGGGCACTCCTTGGTTGTACGATGTATATGATAGGAAACTCAACAGGGTTTCATCGATTTGATCGTCGTCATTTTTGAATCCTAGGATTGTGCAGAGGAGGGAATTAGCCTTTCTAGAGTTTGGCTTGAAAAACATAGTCTTGATTGGGGGCTTGGAGTTTGAAGTGCGATTGGTTAGAACCAAGGTTTTGTCATTAGGGCTCAGAGTTTAATACCTGAGGGATATTTTTCTCTTTTCTTTTGGTTGGATACCTTCTCTCTTTGGTAAAAACAACATTTTTTTGATACTACCAGCCTCCTATTTAACAAATGACCCTCGAATGGTATGAAGGCATAATAAATTTTTGTCTTGGGGAAAAGAATAACAAGCACCAAGTGGTGAATTTGGGGAAATAGACTATTTGGGGGCATATAGATTAGGCTAGCCCCTAATCCCATAGTTTGCATGGGTCTTGGTTTCCAAATTATAGGTTTCATTCCTCTTTGGTGGTTAAATTTAGGTTAGAATGGGTTATTTTGATCTCTTGAATGTCGCCCTGGTGGTTGAATGTGGCCTCATTTCTAGCAGATTTGGGCTTATGGGATAACGTAGTGGAATGAGACATTTCTTTGGTAGGATTTACTGGTTTGGGGTTAGAATGCTTACTTTGTAGGCTAAGGTAAATCTTAGGTTTACACAGTAAAAATGGTAAAAGCACCTGAGTGGGTTGGAGACCTTCTCCCTTTGGTAAACACAACATGTTTTTATACTACCATCCTTTATTTAACAAATGACCCTTGAATGGTATGAAGGCATAATAAATTTTTGTCTTGGGGAAAAGAATAACAAGCACCAAGTGGTGAATCTGGGGAAATAGACTATTTGGGGGCATACAGATTAGGCTAGCCCTTAATCCCACAGTTTGCATGGGTCTTGGTTTCCAAATTATAGGATTCATTCATCTTTGATGGTTAAATTTAGGTTAGACTGGGTTATTTCGATCTCTTGAATGTCGCCCTGGTGGTTGAATGTGGCCTCATTTCTATATGATTTGGGCTTATGGGATAACTCAATGGTGGAATTAGACGTTTTTCTAGTAGGATTTACTAGTTTGGGGTTAGAATGCTTACTTTGTAGGTTAAGGTAAATCTTAGGTTTACACAGTAAAAATGGTGAAAAACCTGAGTGGATGGATGAATTACCCATAAAATATGATGTGGAGGTATCACTAGACTGAGACTTATGACTGGATAGCTTGGATTTCACATGCACAAGGTGGATGATCAAATGCAAATATAGATGACCAAGCGACAATGACATAAATTTAATGACTAAATGTCCTTTAACGGTTAGGAAATTTGAAATTTATACAAATAACAGGATAGTACTCAATGATGGAGGATGATGTGACTTTGACACCCAGGGACACTTGGAAAATGCATTTGATGGTATCGGGGTGATGTGGAATGGAATTTAGGAACACTTACTTTTTCATGAGCGGAAACCACCCTGGTTTCCCAAGGCAGTAGCGCTCACTCACTGAGTGGTTTTCAAAAAGGCCCTCAAGGAGGCACAAAGATGAATAATTGGCCACGAGTCTTGGGAGGTTTTCAATAAAACACGCCCTTGATCCCTTCCTTCATCTTTTCATGTTACAAACATGCTATGCATGACCACCGTCAGATCAATTTTTTTTTTTGCGAACTGATCACCACTTTTTTCACTAAATCTCCTTTTTGTTTAACCCCACGCTTTTAATATTCCTCGTCAATTTAATCTTTTGGCTTCATGGATTATCTTGGTGCCACTTTATTTATCTAGAATGTACCTTTCTAATGAATTATTATTATTAACCATCTGATCTAATAAAGAATGATCGTTTATCCACTGCTTCTAAGTTAACGCAAGGATATTTTTCCATGGTCCATTTGCACCGCAGTTTATCTAAGCCATTTATTTCTTTTTTAACAGAAACCAGAGAAATATATATATATATATATATATATAAATAGTTGAGCACAACCATCCTTACATGGTAGAAAACCCAAATTTTCAGCTGATGATATCCTTTGGTTTTCCATATACTTTTCATCAGTTGTTGTCGCCTTATTTTCATTGATTTTAGTGCCTACAATTTTGTAAATACAACGCATTCCATTTTTTATTTTTCATTCCATTTTGTAAATCCAACACATTCCATTTTTCATTTCAGACAAAGCAGCTTTCATTTTTCTTCTTGAACCCTTGAAATTGCTAAGATTCTGATAGTTAGGAAAACAAGAAATTTATAAGGTTTTCCTTCAAATCCATAAATTCTAATAACTGTGTGATCTTTGAATGAAAACCAATCACCCACTCTTGTGTCTGGGGTAAACTGTAACCATTCATATCCTTATGCATTCTAGGAAGGCCAATTCCATGGATTATGTTGTATGTAATCTTCATTACCTTGTTTGTAAATTCTATATAATTGGAGATTTTTTTCTTGTCTTAAAAATATGGGATTCCAAGAAGAATAGACAAGATGGATATCTAAATATTTTTAAGGAAGGGAACTCTATCAACTACTGGCTAATTGCTTGGGATAGGAAACCACATATATCCCACTTAGGGCACTCCTTGGTTGTAGGATGTATATGCGCTAGAAAACTTAATAGGTTTTCATCTAATTTGTCATCGTTTTTCTACCCTAGGATTGTGCAGAGGTCGGAAATAGAATTTTTGGAGTTTCTCTTGAAAAAGACAGTCTTGAATGGGGGCTTGGAGTTTGGGATGTGCTGGGTTAAATCAATTTTTTTCATTAGGGCTCATATTTTGATACAGGAGGGACATTTTTTTCTCTTCTACTGGTTTGATACCATCTCCCTTAGGTAAACATGAATTTTTTTGATACTATTAGTCTCTATTTAACAAATGACCTTCTAATGGTCTAAAGACATAATCAATTTCTGGCTTGGGGGAAATAATAACAAGCACCATGTGGTGAATTTGAGGAAATAGACTATTTGGGGGCATACATATTGGGATAGCCCCCATTGCCACAATTTTCATCGGCATTTGTTTTCAAAATATAGGATTCATGCCTCTTTGATGGTTAAGTTTAGGTCCTACTAGGTTATTTTGGTGTCTTGAATGTCTATGTTGTAACGTCCTTATACCCCATAATGATGATAAATTAAAAATTTTGCTTCAAGAACCCTTGTTCTTATTTTGAAACACAGAGCATGGATGTTAACACACTCTTTAACATTCATTCTTAGTCTTAGAACCACTATAACAGGCTCGAGAATTCAAAAACTATCAAACGATGGAAAACTTTATCCTCGTTTCCTCCTTCCACATTCTATATTTTCTCCCTTCAGTGCGGAACTCGAGAATCAGAAAACTTAACTTTTTCCTTAGAACTTTTCTGCACTTCCGAATTCCGCTTTTGGAACTCGAACTTCGGAAATCAGAAATTTAACTTTTTCCTTAGAACTTTTCTGAAATTTTCCACTTTCACCCACCACCTCCTGTAGGTGGATCTCGGGGTGCAAAAAACCCACATTCTCTCTTGTTCCAACTACGCTCTTCCACCTTCTGCCTTCTGTGGAAATATTTCAAGGGGAGGAATCGCTAAGTCAAATGCATTATGACTTTGTAATAGGCTTCTAGCCTCCATGAACTTAGGTAAAATCCATTGAAACATATAAGGAAAATATAGATGCAAATGCAGGAACATTCATCAACAGTAAAATCTACTAAAACATTACAAGCATTCATCATATTCATTCATTCAATAATTCATTAATAAGCAAACACATTGCACAATTAAGGATAATAGAGATACTTATCTTGATGATGAAGTTGTCCCACAACTAGCTATGTTGCTGCAACATTCCACCCAACCATAGGCAAATGTGTTCATTAATATCTCAACACCACTGCCACCCTTGAGTTGGGCTTCCAAAAGGAATTATGGAACAACAGGCTCACACATAGCCATCGCACATCAAAGCACATTCAAACCAACCTATAGTTGGGTTTCTCAGACAGTCTAGCCAAGCCAATATAAAATTTGGTTTCATAGGCTGTTAAAGGAATGATTCAAAAATAGCCAAATGCATATCAAAACTCAGCCAAATGAGCTAACAGTTGGTTTTCATAGGATGCTAAGGAAATGGAAAAGTAGAATTACTAAGCTAGTGAGCTCAACCACAGAGCTATGGACACCTACACTAGATCTATCCATCTTGGCATTCCATAATATCTACACACCTAGCACAAGGAAGTATTCCATTCACTGCTACATAGTTCCCTCATGCCATACCTTCCCTTACAGTGCTCTTCAGGGTGTGCATAAAGGATTTTCCAGCCCCTCTTGAGATCTCTGTGAGGTTCCTCTCTTCACTAGGTTTATCAACCAATTATGGGCCTCTTCCACTCCTAAGTCTTAGGACCAAAACATGGATGCACATCACAACAACCCATAAGGAAACTCAGCAACACAGGATTCACTATCTAACATAGAGACAAAAAGGCTCACTTGCATACCACAATGTCACTCAGACAAACACTATGGAACCACACTTCTGCGACTCAAGATATTTGAACCGCCACCCTGTAGCAGGGATTTCTCCTTGCTACAGGGGCATGAATGGCTCCCTTCTATCTATAGGACAGAAGGGTAGGTTCCTACGTGGATAAATGATGAAAATGAAAACATAATGTAAATAGACAGAAACTAAACTAAGAACAGAAAGAAGAGAATGGAAAAATGATGGTGAACCCCTCTGCACACAAAGGTTAGGGTTCCGCTTCCAAAGACCTGCAAACAAATTCTAAGCAATAATAAACCGAACTACCTACAAAACAATGTTAAGAATAAAACTTGCAAATGCAATCATGGGTTAGCAAGAAAAGAAAGCAAATGAACAAAACAAGAATGACAAGCTATACCTTCTCTGGTGGAAATAGGCCACCATGCCCAAGCTTGTGGAAGCACCCCTCTTGGATGGGGGAGTTATGGCTCAATGGAGATGGAGGAGAGAGAGTGTGGGTGGCTTGAGAGGCAAAGGTGTCTCAAGGCATCCACGGGCAGCATAACAGTAGGCAAGGGAGAAGTGTTTTGAGAGTGACCCCCCACCCTCCTTTTATAGCTTTTTTGGGGGTTTTAGGGTTTTAAGCCCTTGGTCCGGGCTTTAGCCCCTTTTTTGGGATTTTAGCTCCTTTTTCCCTAATTTTAGCTCCTTTTAGGGTTTTAGCCTTTTTTGGGGGGCTTTAGATCCTATGAGAGTATTTTGGGCTCCTTTTAGGGGTTTTTAATCCCTTTTCTTCATCCTTAAGCTATTGTAAGGGTGCAGGGGTCTAATGGAGGGTCGTGAAGTGGTGTCCTTGGGTGGTGTAGGTCATAGAGAGCTTAGTGAGAGATCTTTTGGGTTAACAGATTGCCCCCTGATGTGTGAGGGCAAGAGATCATTGTATGGCCGATGGACATCATAGGATTTTCTTTTTGAGAGGTGGTGCTTATGGGGATGGGGTATGGTGGCTTTTGGTTTTCTGTATTAATATGGTTCCCATCAATGGGTGAGATAAAAATAATGTGTGACATGTATATGGACGAGATGGGCATCCCCATGCTCGTGACAATGTCAAGAGAATAATTTGATCTATGCTCTAAAATACAAGAGCCAATCATATACAACTGATGTTACAATAATGGTTGCCTCCATGTGAGGATGAATACAATGCTGATCTGGTACATTGGACCCATGGCATTCTCATGGAATGCTATATCTTCATGACTGATAGTCTACTGGATCTGGAATGGTACCTATCTGTATGGACTTGCTGATTGAGAACCATAGTCTCTATGGTACAAGTATGCTGCATCAATCATAAAGGTATATCAAAGCACTTCTGGGGCTTCTGAATACTGTCTCCAATGCAACCCAAAAATCACAAGGGACATAACCTATTTAGGTCCCTCGAAAAGATTCATCAATGTGCTAGAGTCAGGTGACATCTAGGGTCTTCGACCAAGTACTGTTCGGACCAAACCCTATATAAATCTCAATGGTGCAATGATATAGTTGGAGTCGGGCATGTGAGAAACAACCATCCCGAGAGACACTACGGACTCCTTTCAAGTGGTCCAAGGAACTCATCAATGAGGTTAATGAAACTAGGATATAGGGGCCTTTGGTTCTATCCTCTAGAATATATGTGTTGTCATTGACAGAGGGAGACCTACCCCTAGTCAAGGAAATGATGTTTCCTTAACCAAGAGCGCGAGGGAGATAACCAAAAGGTGTGAGACAATGTGTGGATTGACCCACTGAATGGGAGGGTGGGAGGGGGAGGGAAATAATTAAACAGGGGCAGGGCGAGTGTGGTGGAATCAAACTTCCTTTGTTCAGAGTATGATGAAAGGGCATACCAGGAAGCAAATGAAACTTGACTCATGGGAATGGGATCATAGCTGTAATACTGGGAATGTCACTGCAGATGGGAAATGCTTGGAGGAGGTAGACACTTTTGAAATTGATGGGATCTAAGGAAGACTCATTGCAGAGTACTTTGAACAAAGGCGACCCAATGTGGGAATGCTACCAAACTATTTTTGTGGGGTGGTGTCTAGGGACATCGTTATGGTACGATCTCGTGGATTTTTGGCGAGCCTGAGAAGGTAAATGCTCGATGGTGCTTTCAATTTTAGAGAGTCTGAAAGCATGAAGAAGACTCTAGTGGGGGCTATTTTTTATTGGTAGTCTCCTGTGCCCGAAAAAGGATAAAAGTATACATAAGAGAGCTCGCCCATCCTATAGGGGATGAGAGACTTCTTTACCATTGGTAGTCCAATCAGGATGGAAAAGGTTAAACCTATACCGACTGGACGGTCATTCAGATACTTTTACGAGCATGAATGAAACCAAGTTTGCTCGGCAATATTTTCTTGATGAGAAGGCTGGAAAAGAGCTTAACGACAATGCATGGTGAGATTTTTCATAAAGTGCTGCCCCTCTTCTCGAGAAATCATAAAAGTATGCAGAGGGGAACGGTCTTGGCTTGAGTGTGCCAAGGAGGTCCTTTTCAATTGATGGTCTACATGGTCTGCAAAAGGAGATAAACAAGATGATGTAGACGCCCTTTCCTATCCTTTAACAAGTGGGAAAGGAAGCAGTTGTGCTTGGATATCTTTTCATTGTTTTAAGGAGTTAGAAAAGAGCTTAAACAAAACTCCAGTGTGGTCAACCGATTGTGGTGGCACAGGCGGTGCCCCCTATTGGGACGGTGGACAGAGGTACAAAGGTCATCCGCATAGTATGGACGGATCAAAAGGCTCTCAAACATACCAATACATGCGTGGGATAGATCACAACAGAGGCTCATGAGTTGGCATGGCAGAAGGCATGCAAACCGAGGTGGCTCTCGAACAGAGGTCAGGAGAGCGTGTGTGTGTGTTGCGGTGAATGGACTTGACTACATGCGATATGAGTGTAAGTCTGGGAGCACTTACATGCCAAATACGTATAAGAGAAATAAATCGTTTTGTGGACAATGGTCCAGCGGTCCACGTAAGGTGTGGTGGATGGAAAAGACAACTATGTGGTAAAATACAAAATAAAAGTAAAAATGACATTCCTTAACGAGCGGTGGCCCGAAAACTCGCATGAGTAGCAGTAGGGGAGTGTGATACAAGCATAGGTTCGTAAACGCTTGCATCGTCATGTCATGGCTTGTAAATTGAGGTGACTTGTGGGAAATGGTCCCGAAATTAATTTATTAACATGAGACGATGGTCTCATAAAGAGATAGAAGTTTGAGTCTAGGGATGTGAGAGGTGTCTCAAATTGATTCCAAGTGACTTTGGAGTAGCAGCTAATGGTTCTTCCCCTTACTTGTGCTAAAAACGTTGAAAAACAAGAAAGGGAAGAAACTATGCTATAAGGGACTCATAATGGTGGTATTAGGCATAGGATCTCTTGAGGTGGAGCCCATTGCATGGATTCTTCAAGAGTCGACCATCTGAGTCAGCCAAGAGGTATGCCCCTTTTCCAAGACGAAGGTCATTGGAAAGGCGGGGTGATGAAATCTGGTCTTTTATGGAAATAATCGATTCCACACTATGGTGTAAAGGGAATGGGGTAAAACTATAGGTGGTCTTACAGATCTCCCCATCATCGCGTGAGTGGTCCCGAGATAGATCAGGTGATCTTCCACAATCGACGAGATGAAAGGGAAAGTGGTGCTATAGATCATGTAAATGGTATTGGTTGTGATTTTTGTGGCCTTGCCCCCGGTATCTGTTGGAGGAAGAGGGGCAGGCATGGAGACAAGAGGAGTCTTTGATGGACCTAGAGGTAGGTGCAACATCATCTTAGTTGGCTAGAAATGAGTCAACACATCCTGGGGCCTCAGAGGTATGGTAGGTGGTTCAAGGTACCACACAGGATCTCCCAGTCTGAAATCCTGTAGATTGAGGGTTGCTAAGGTAGACTTACTCACGATCCTGGATGGTAGGAAAAGGAAAAGGAAAAGAACAAGGAAAAGGATCACGTTGATTGGAAATGAACCCAATGTTTCCCTGGTAACTGAGGTTGCGGCTGTGGTTGGGGAAACAATGGAAGAGACAGGTCTGATGGACCATCGGTGCTAGTGGAGACAATAGGGTCGGTTGAACTAGACATCATGTAAATGGACATGGTGTCTGAAGAAGGCAATGGGGGCTGCACTTCTTTGATCAAGGTGATTTCAGACTCAAGGGAATGTTGACAAAGGTCAGTGAGAGTCATTCAAAATTTGGGCAAGTCTTGGAAATGGTGAGAGTAATGTCCATACAAACCACAGAGGGCGCAAGCATGGTTTGTTCTCAATGCCTTATTTCTTACTATTGGAATGCTTGGAAGCTCAATGACGGGGAGGTTTTCGTTTGTATCCATGGTGTCCAAATGCACACGAATCATTGGGATCTCAAGGAAATTCTGAGTTGGATGGACCTGTTGCTCGCAGACAACACACGGTGGGATCGGCCGAGGTTCTACGGTAGTTTTGGAATTCCTGACCCTGGCCCTTTTCGGGTGGGGTTGTGTGGGTGTGGGTGCAGCGGTTGGCTTTTGCGGACCGGGTGGAGGGTGAGACTCAACCGTGATGGGTCGCACCGGGGTTAAAACAACCTGGGGCATTGCTGGTTGAGCTAGTGGATCAAGATACCACACCAAAATTCCCAATGTAAAGTTGGGTAAGCTTAAAGTGGCCATTACCGATTTGCTCATGACACCAGGTGGGGGAAAGAGGAAGGGAATTGTATGGAATGGAGATGAGCCCAGATAACTCCCTGTTGGTTGCATCTGGGGATGCGGTTGTGGTTGTTGCTGTGCATAATGCTGTTGATGTGGGTGATGTTGCGGCCACTGTTGGTGTTGCAGCTGCAGACGATGTTGTGGTTGTGGTGGGGTTGCAACCGCGGTTTTTGTTTGGGTGCAGCAGTGCTTGATGAGACCATGCACAAGTCCGCAGTTTCATTTTGTATCAGTGGTGGTGACACTAATGGGAAAGGACCCATCATGGTGGTATCGGCAAACAACCCAGGGCCCACATTCAATAATGGAGCGGCTGGTGTGTTGTCAACCATAGTGTTGGTTGTAGGGACGACATTAGTGTGTGTGGTTGCCCCTTGTGGCTCAATGGTGGTGATGGTAGGGATAACATTGATAGGTGTTGTTAACCCTTGGGGATCGTGATAAGTGAGTTGATCAACCGTCACAATATTCCCTTTATGGGGGAAAATCATGAGACGAAAGATAGTTGATGCGACTGCTCTCATGGAATACATATAACTTCTCCCGAGGAGAAGGTTATAGTCCAGTTGAGCATTGACGACCTCTATGTCGATCAACACTATCTTCTCGGCTAATGTGATGGGGACATGGGGGAGGATTCCTTGGGATTTAGTGGGATGTCCATCATAAGCCTGTAGAGTTGTGGAGGATGGTTGCAGAATTGGTGATCCAATTTTCTACTAAACCAAGGTAGACATAATGCACGTGGATTCCCCCTCATCCACTATGCACTGATGCACAACCAAATTCTGGATAGATACCTAGATTTGGAAGGTGATGGTCTATGGCATGTGTGGTTCTCCATGCTTTGTGTCAAACGTGATCAACTTGGAGTCGGAGGGATCTACCACCCCAAGGGCGGCTACGTTGGGCATGTTTTAAGTACCTCAAGAGTGGACATGGTGGTTGGTGTTTGGGCCAAATCATCCACAATGCTATAGCTGACTGCAGCTCTAGTCGCGGCGTTATTGGAAATTTGGCATATGGGGGGGAAGGGGAATGGGGGTAACTGAAGAGGTGCGTTGACCAACTTGGACGTAGATGCCGGTGATGTGTCAGTGGGTTCGATGGTGGTACCATACTAATTTCCTTGGGTTTGGAAGTTGACCTCTTCAGTCATCATGGCTAGCAGGTGGTGAACACCTGTTTCGGCTATGGGCGGTGCCCCCAAAGCATTGGGATTGGGTTGGGGAGGGGGTGCAATTGCCACCAACCCTTGGACAGGGAGTGGGTTTTAAAGCACCATAGGAGGAGGTCCTTGTGGTGTTGGGCTGGGTTGGGCATGATTTGCAGTGTTGGCAGCCTGTTGGGCCTCATTTTGAATGGCCCACTTCACACGAGCCATGAGGGTACACTTGAATGTGTAGTGCCCATAAACATCACAGAGTGTGCATGGTTGGTTCATGCGCAATGGGGCGTTGCATCTTGGTGCATTTTGTTGTGGGGGGTTTTGGGCTGGCCGGTTTGCCACGACATTGTTGGGAGGTTTGGTTGTTGACTGCCTCCATGCAGTTGGTTATTACCTTAGTTGCGGGGCCAATTATTCCTAGCTTGCACTTGTTGATTGTTGTGGGCAGGATGGTTGGGACGGTTTTGTTGTGCGAACACTTGTCCCAACGGAGTGGGTGGAGCAGGGACGAGGGCTTGAACTAGTTGCACTGGCGGTGCATAGTATATTTGTGGGGGTGGTGGTGCCACAGATGTGGGCATTTTCCCCACATACTACTGTGTTGGCCAAGCCATGGCCTGAGCCTATAGTAGTGGTGCAGGCTGTGCATAGGAAGTTGTTGCTCCAGATTGGGACATAATTCTTTCATAGTCTGGGGCTTGGTTTTGGTAAGCAACATTAGCAGTGTTTCTTGGTTGTGGTGTAATGGCAGGTGGTGTTGGTCAAGGCTGTGGCTATTGGGAGACTGATCCTATGATGTCGTCCACAGCGTGGGATGCCCCTAGTGCATCACGGTATGAGGTACTCAAACGGGAGGCATCTGGAACGACGGTGTACATGTATCCAAATTGAGCATAGATCAAGTCAAATTGTTGAGCTTTCAGTATGGCCTCTTCTTCAGATTGAGGACATTCGGATGCGACGTCCTTTGCTATGGGTGGGAGCAAGGTCTTAAGGAACCAATCCAAGAAGATCCTGTCATCAAGTTGGATTTTGCATAGGCTACGGCATCGGCGCCACTCATGGATATGGTCAGTTATATGAGTGGCAGTGTTTTGATGGCAGGATAGTAGGATCTCCACCCCCTCGTCATATCTGACAGGGAGTTGGAAATACTGTAGGAACATGAAGGCTAGGGAGTTGAAGTCTGGGTATTTGGCCTATGGTATCTTAATTCACCATTTGGCCATAGCACCTATAACTATGCGTTGGAATAGCCTTAGTCTGATGGAGTCATCTATGATGTTGTTGGATGAGCACCATAGGTGGAATGTCATAATGTGGTTTTGGGCACATTCCCCTGCCTTGCCTTCAAACTTGGGGATGTCTGATGGTAGCTTAGTTGGAATTGGAGGCTAAAAAGCTTGATGGTGAATGGGGTTATTTATTAATCTAGCCAAATCAAAAAAGTTAAGATGAGCCATGAAGGGTAGATTTGACCCCAAGTTGATGTGGGACGGGGTTGCGATGGTGGTGGGGTTTGCAGTTGCATAATGCATCTACACAGCTGGGGGTACTTGCGGTGGCACCATTGCAGATGGGCCAATGCCCCCAAGTGTTATGGGAGGGACAGTGTGGGTGGAAGGGGTATTTCCCCCATACATGACAGTAGGGGCAATGTAAGTGGATGGTCCACTGCCCCCCTGTGTGGTAGGAGGGGCAATGTGTGTGGGGGGGCCACTGCCCCCATGTGTTGCCAGTGGGCCAGCCTGGCTGGTCACTATGGGTGGTGGCAGTTGACTAATGACAGTCTGCATGACTGTGCTTACAAGTTGTGGTATGGACATGGGTCCACTTGCTAAGGTTAAGCCAGAAAATGGATTCGGATTTGCACCAGCCATGGGGCTTGATGGTGCGGTGTGGAGGTCTGGTTTAGACTGATATGGGTTTGAATCAGAATCAGAGGCTGTGTTTCCTTCTGATGGTGTGGGAGATCACTGAGAATGGTTTCGACGGTGTCGATTGAGTGTTCCAAATTCTGGTGGTTCCCCTCTTAAGCGTGAGGAAGAGCGTGGAGGATCAATTGTGTTCGATTTTATGTATGAAACTGGTGGGAATGATGTTTGGACCCCAGTTTCAGTGGCTTCCTATTGGTTGTAGGTGGTCACTCAGCCACCAAGACTACTAGAAGACAATGTTTGGCTTGTTCCTCATAGGTGTTTCTACTCAATCAGAAGGGGTCGTTGCCGGTTTCGCTTGGAAATTTCTCTCAATGGCCAGCTACTTTGGGGTTGCTGTGGTACTCCTCACAATGAGTTTCTGGGTAGGTCCCAAGTACTTCCCATAGTTGAAGCAGTCAGGGACTTATGTCCTCAAAGACTGCAGATTTGTTTGTACTTAGTGTAAATTGGTAAATTTTGAGGCTCACTCAGCGTCATGAACTGAGTTGGGTTAATTACTTGGTATGGTGTATTTGTTTGTTTGTTTTTTTGGTATTTAGTTGCTGCAAAATGGTTTATGAATTCATCATATTGTGGTTGTGTATGCAAGCATTGAATAATCAGAAATTGTGAACAAATACAGTTATTAACCCTGAATGTTTGATGGCCTAACTAGATGACTACCTCCCACTGATATTCCTCTTCAAATAAGAGAAGGTGTTGGGCTCTCAACACAATGGGACTAAGCCCATTCGTAGATTCACAGGTCACCTCCCAGATGCAATTTTGGTCAACAGGGAGGACGCTTAGCGCTGTGAGAATCCCTCCTTCTCTACCACCTCTACCTTCCAGGTCATCCAGTTTTAATGGTGTGGAACAATATTAGTGGAGTGGCTTGATCTATATGAGCTTGCTCTTCGTCGTATCCCAGAATACCCTGGAGGGTGATGACTAGGTAGAGGAGGAAGGGTAAGCAAGACAGTTAGTTTTAGGTTGATTTTAGTTAAGCTACATTCATTTGATTAAGCCATTAAAATTTAGTTTGAATTTACACTTTGTTTGTTGATGCAATTACAATAAAATGAAACATAAATAGAAATGAAATGGTTTAGATGGATAGAGGCGGCTGAGCCACATTGACAGTCCCTATAAAACTGAATTTTAACCTCTATTAAACTGAAATTGAAGTTCTATTTGACAGGCCGCACATTTCTGATCAAATCTGGTGAGGGGGCTGCAAGATTTTATCAAAAACAGGTGAGGGGGTCGCACAAAATTCACAAACAGTTGTGTTCTATGTTTCTGAGTGAAGTCGCAATTATTGGGGGATTAAGTGTGCCTTGGGTGCGCCTGTTTGGCCATTAAATGTGCCCTCACCTCACTTTCAGGCCCGATAAGAGTGACCTGCCTTGGATTTGGGGTTTTTTGAGATCTAGAGTCAGATCCGACCGACAGTAACCTGTACTGTGGCCAAACTGACTCGGATTTTCCTAGCAGAAGCTTCGACAGTACTGATAACTAAAAATAAATTGGATTTAAAGTGAATTTAACATGAAATTTGAAAAACTAGGGAAAAACATGAAAAACTTGAAATTTTAAAAATTTGGCCCAGGGATTTTGTGGGATTGACCTGGTATGGTCGCTAGTTCTGTACCAGGGATTTCTCCTCACTACAAGGGCAGGAATGGCTCCCTTCTATCTATAGGAAAGAAGGGTAGGTTCCTGCATGGATAAATGTTGAAAATGAAAATGTAATGTAAATAGATATAAACTAAACTAAGAACAGAAAGAAGAGAATGGCGAAATGATGGTGAACCCCTCCACACAAAGGTTAGGGTTCCACTTCCAAAGATCTGCAAATAAATTCTAATCAATAATAAACCAAATCACCTGCAAAACAATGTTAAGAATAAAACCTACAAATGCAATCATGGGTTAGCAAGCAAAGAAAGCAAATGAACAAAACAAGAATGACAAGCTATACCTTCTCTGGTGGAAATGGGCCACCATGCCCAAGCTTGTGGAAGCACCTCTCTTGGATGGGGGATCTATGGCTCAATAGAGATGGAGGAGAGGGAGTGTGGGTGGCTTGAGTGGCAAAGGTGTCTTAAGGCATCCACAGGTAGCATAACAGTAGGCAAGGGAGAAGTGTTTTGAGAGTGACCCCCCACCCTCCTTTTATAGCTTTTTTTGGGGTTTTAGGGTTTTAAGCCCTTGGTCCAGAATTTAGCCCCTTTTTTGGGATTTTAGCCCCTTTTGCCCTAATTTTAGCTCCTTTTATGGTTTTAGCTGCTTTTTGGGGGCTTTAGCTCCTAGGAGAGTATTTTGGGCTCCTTTTTGCAGTTTTTAATCCTTTTTCTTCATCCTTAGGCTGTTTTGAGGGTGTGGGGGTCTAATGAAGGGTCATGAAGTGGTGTCCTTGGGTGGTGTAGGTCATAGAGAGCTTAGTGAGGGATTTTTTTGGGTTAACAGACCCTATGCATCTCCATAGGAATTGGGAATGAACGAATGGTGAATGATAGAATGATAGCATAATTGAATGATAGAATTCCACAATGAATGCTAGGGAACAAAAAAATATCCCCTCGAATGAGGAAAGATGGACCGACATGCATCGCGTGCTTCCTTACGTCAGAAGAAATATCGCGGCTTCCTAGACTGCAGACTTGCTCAGACACACAATTAGACTGCCATGCATTTCTCTGCCCAAGGCATTAACTACCTCAACCAACTTCTAGAAGAAATGAATGATTGAGGACAAAGGACAAAAAGGTAGCTGATGGTTTGTGGGTTTCCCCACTGACATCTGGTCACACCCTATTGGCTCAGGGGTTTTGACTAACTCCCTTCCATATTCCTTGTGAAATCATGCCCCCATCTCTTCCATGTTGTAGTGCATAGCTAGCTGTGGTATTGTATGAATTTGTACATTTACATGGTATTCAAAAGCATGCTCTGTGCTTGACCAACACAATGAACCATAGGCATCCACCTTGATCACCTATACAAAAAATACGAAATCAATGGTAGGTCCTTGGCCTTGAGATTCTCGCCATGATTTAATTATAATATATACATCATGTACAATTTCAATACCATGGGGTCAAAACCGGGCACACATTCCCCTCCCCTTCCATTCAAAAATAGGGTAATACATTCCCCTCCTCCTTCATTAGCACTGTCCTCAGCGCTTTACAACATTAAACAAAAATGGATGTGACAATTGCATGGCATCCTCTAGCTCCCACGTAGCCTCTTCATGACCGTAGTTCTCCCACTGCACCTTCATCTGTCCAAAGATTCGATTCCATAGCACTATGAACTTCTTGTCGAGGACGCAAAATGGATTGGTTTTGAACTCTCCCTCGGGTTCCACCTAAATCACATCCCAATTTATAACATGTTTAGGATCATGTACACATTTCTTAAGAAAAGAGACATGAATAACATTATGAGCTCTAGTGCTAGCAAAAAATGCTAGTTTGTATGCAACTCGACCTATTCTTTCAAGCACTTCAAACATCCCACAGTATCTAGGTAACAACTTGGAGCAAATTCCAAGATTCAAGGAACTCTTCCTTTCCATTACTCTAATATAAACATGATCCCTGACACTGAATTCTCTATACACTCTATGATTATCTACATATATTTTCTATCTGTCCTGGGCTGCTTTCAGATTTTGCCTAATATTTGCAACCTCCTACTCCATTTCCTTGAGTAACTCTGGACTAAACACAATTTTGTTCATTGGATTATCCCAAATCACTAGTTTCCTACACCTTCTTCCATAGAAAGCTTCATATGGAATCATCCCCAGGGATGCTTGCTATCCATTATTATAAGAAAACACTACCAAGTGTAAGTAATCTTCCCACTCTGATGGTTTTCCCATCACATACATGCGAAGAATGTATTCCAACACTTGATTCACTCTCTCTATCTGACCATCAGTTTGAGGATGGTAGGAAATGTTGAAGTTCAACTTTGTACCCAAATCTGCAAACAACCCCTTCCAAAAATTGGAAGTAAACTTGGGATTCCTATTAGAGACTATTGCCTTAGGCAATCCATGCAATATCAAAATCTCCTTCATGAATATTTTTGCAATGGCATCAATTTTATATGTGGACTTAACCGGTATAAAATGTGTTGCCTTTATCAATTTGTCCACCACAACCATGATAGAATCATGTTTTCTCCAGGTCATTGGTGATCCCGTAATAAAATCCATGGAAACAACTTCCCATTTCCATTCTGGGACTGGAAAAGGATGCAATAAACCTGCTGAGTGTTGATGCTCAACCTTCACCTACTAACATTTCATGCAATTTGAAATATACTCAGCAATGTCCTTTTCCATTCCCTACCAAAAATACCGCTTTCTGGCTGTAGCAATTGTCTTTTGATGTCCTCGATGGCCATAATATGGAGCTTGATGGATCTCATCCATAACAATTCTCCACAAATCTGCTACATTTGGAATATAAATTATGTTTTAATAAGTAATAAGTCCATCCTCTTCCAATTTATATCTCTCACACCTCTTTTCAAGTCTTTGCTTCTGCAATTTGTCCTTTATCAACTCATACATTTCATCTTCAACATTATGATTAACAATCTATTGTCTCAAATATGACTTCAAAATACTAAGAGATGCCACAAGCATTTCATGCACCTTCTTGCTTAGTGCATCAACTACTTTATTCTCTTTTCCTTTTATGTGTTTGATGTCAAAATCAAACTCAAATAAAAACTCCATCCATCTAGCTTACCTAGAATTTAGAGTTGGTTCATCAAACAAATATTTCATACTATAGTGGCCTGCCCTTAACTAAAATTTTCTTCCCATTAAGTAATGCCTCCACATATTGAGAGCATGTACTATGGCTGCAAGTTATAAATCATGAGTGGCATAGTTCTTCTCATGATCCTTTAACTTTCATGACTCATAACATACCACATGGTTGTCTTGCATAATAAATCCAAGTCCTTGGCTGCATGCATTAGTACACACAACAAAATCTTTTCATGTGTCTGCAATTTTCAGAACTGGTGCACTTGTAAGAAGATGCTTCAACTGCTGGAAGATTTCTTCACATCTTGTTGTCCATTCAAAATTTATGCCATTCTTTTGCAAAGAAGTGATGGGATGTGCAACCTTGGAGAATCCTTCAATGAATCTCATGTAGTATCCTGCAAATCCTATAAAAGATCTCACATCTGTCACATTTCTTGGGGTTGGACAATTCATAATGGCTTTAATCTTTTCAGGGTCCACAGATATGCCCTCATCTTATATAATGTGACCCAAATAATGAATTATATCTTTATAGAAGTCACATTTCCTCAACTTTGCATACAACTTATGCTCCCTTATCAATTTCATTACCAATCTCATATGTTCTTCATGTTCTTCCTCATTCTTAGAATAAATAAGAATGTCATCTAGGAAAACAAGAACAAACTTGTCCAAAGAGTTGTTGAAGACACTATTCATGGGACACATAAATGTAGCTGGTGCATTTGAGAGACCAAATGGTACCACTACAAACTCATAATGTCCATACCTTGTTCTGAAGGTTCTCTTATGAATATCTTCATCCTTGATTCTTACCTAATGGTAACCAGACCTTAATTCAATATTGGAAAATACCTTTGCTCCTCTCATTTGATCAAACAGGTCATCAATTCAAGGTAAAGGATATTTGTTATTCACAATGACTTTGTTCAGTTGTCTATAATCAATACACAACCTGAGTGTACCATATTTCTTTTTTACAAACAAAACTGGTGCTCCCCAATGAGACACACTTGGCCTGATATATTTCTTTTACAACAATTCTTGCAGCTGCATCTTCATCTCTAGCAATTCTGGTGTGCTCATCCTGTAGGGTGTCTTGGACACTGGTTCTTCTCCTTACACAAGTTCAATTGTGAAACCAATGTCCCTCTTTGGAGGAAGCCTTGGAATTTCATCAAGAAAAACATCCCTTAATTCCTGCAACAGATGAAAGTCCTCCAACCTATAGTTTCATTCTCTGCTACCTCCAAAACATGAGCTGCATACACTCTACAACCTTTCCTACACCACCTCTTCAGCTACATTGCTGAAATATGCCTAACAAAAATCACCTTTGGAATTCCTCTTACAACCCTTAAGTTGCCTTCTTCGTCTATGCACCCAAAAATCTTGTTGTAACAATGAACCTTTACTATGTGTGCTTCCAACCAATCCATTCCAATGAGAACATCATAGGAAGCAAGTGGTAGAACATTCATATCTGCATAAGGGACCAACACATCCATAACCAATGTCCATTTCTCTACCACGTCACTAATATTTCTCTTAGTCCTAGTGGCTAGATGAACTAACCATGATTTGTTATTCTTTAACTTCTTAAAAGCACAAATCTCAACAACTCTAGGAGTAATATAACTATGATTAAATCCGGGGTCAATCAAAACAGAAACAGATTGCTTAGCAATCTTACCTACAAATTCAACCATGGTTGACTGATGATATGCCTAGGGGTCTTTTAACGCTTCATAAATCCTAGGGACATTCCTGGTCACTTGACCCACAGTTTCTTCTTCTTGGATGTTGTGAGCTTGACTCACATACCCATTCTCAAGTGGACAATTCTTGTGTATATGGGGTCCTCCACATATCCAACATTAGAGTGGTTCTCCGGTCTCTTTTGGATCTCTTGGATTTTCCCCCATCACTTTGGCTTGCTTACTCGTAGCTTGTGATGGTTGCTTTTGCTGATTTCAGAAGTGAGAAGGTTTGAAACCTTTCTTCCTATGATCAAACTTTTCATGCTTATTGTCCTTCCATGCCTTGGTAATTAGGTTTTCCTTTATTCTGATCATAGAAATACTTAGCCTTCCTCATATCCTCTTCTATAGTTCTCGGTGCATCAAACTCAATCCTATCTCTAGATTCTTGAGGTAGCCCACTAAGAAAACGCTGGATTTTCACTTTATCATACTTGATGTATCTAACATACCTCAACAACTCCAAGAAATTATTTGCATATTCTTCCATGGTTGGTTGTCCCAATCTCAGCTCATGGAATTCGTTAATCTTATTGTCATTGTACCTATCAGAGAGGTACTTCTACCTGAAATACTTCTAGAAATCCTTCCACACAATATTCCTTTCCCTAGTCTTCTTCACTTTCTTGAAGTGCTCCCACCATATGGATTCTCTTCTAGTCAAATTGAATATGCCTACCCTAGCCTTCATACTTCCAGAGTAGTCTTAGGCTTAGAAATATTTTCTCATCCGAAGAAGCCAAGCTTCAGCTTCTTGACCGTTCCTTATCTCACCATCAAACATAGGAGGCTTAGCCTTCTTAAATTCATCACATGAATTTTTTTGGTAGCGCCTCTTTTTCTTATTCTTGTGAGAATAGAAACTTGAACCCCCAGTGGATCCTTTAGAGTCAGATGATCCACTAAAATATATTTTTCTTCTTCTAGCACCGCTCCTACTTCCTTCCAGATTTACTGCTCGATGGTCAGAGTTCATCCACCTCTGGATGTCTGTCAAACTCTGCAGCATGGATGCATTTAACCAATTATTCTCTTCCTGATCTTTAACCAAACTATCATTATATTCCCTCTAACTTTGCATCTCTACCCTCAGGATTCTCATGGTGGCCGCAAAATATGGCAAAGTTTCTTGAAATCTCCTTCCGTTGGACTCTATTTTAGCATTTCCAACTCAAACGTTTTATACCATAGCATCTTCCTCATGCTTATAGGGATTATGTGCATCATTCATACCGTACATTCCCATGGATGAACCAAATCCCCACTTTTCCAATTGGCACTATGACTCTGAAAAATGTGTTAAATAACATCATTTGTTATTTGCATAACAATTTCAGAAGTAAAAAGCATTTACTTACTGTAACCTATCCCATCTAGGCCCAAGGTTGTAACCAACATCTCTATTAACTATTTAACTTGGTCCATTTAGGACCTAGTGCTGCAACTAGCAGCTCCGATACCAGTTTGTAATGTCCCCATACCCCATAATGCAGATAAATTAAAAATTTTGCTTCAAGAACCGTTGTTCTCATTTTGAAACAGAGGGGATGGATGTTAACAAACTTTTCAACATTCATTCTCAGGCTTAAAAACACTGTAACAATCGTTCCTCCCATGATAGATCCCTTCTGGGACCAGAAACACCTTTTTTGCACTGAACCTGTCCTTTCTACAGTCTGCCCTCTGCTCTCATCTTTTCGCCTTTCCGCTACGGAATCCGAGAGGACAATGTGTGATGAATATATTCAACTCGCATTCCACCTTTTGCCTTCCTCCTTTGGAGCTTGGAAGTTGGAAATACATGTTTCCAAAAGAATCATTTAATGGTCTACCACCTTATTTTTATAGGGTAAAGAGTTTGAAATCAAATGTTATTGTATTTTGATAGTGTTTTTTTTAATGATAGAGTTAAGGTTAATAACTTCATTAAAAAACTTTTAAAAGAAAACAATAATAAATAATAAGTAGGGAGAGAAGTGGAGGCATTTTGATATTAATATTGGTCTCTGTGTAAACATTGTAGTTTAATGAATAATGTGTAGAGAAATGAGTAAAGGTGTTTTGGTATGGCTATGGGTGTAAATATTGTAGTTTTGAGAGAGTTTAATATTGGTGTAAAGAGGGTTAAATGATAATGTGATTAATTATAAAAAAATTATGCTACAAACACAAATTTGTGTCTATTAATTATTAGTATAAATTAATTATGTATAATGTTATATGGTTTTTGTTTTTGGTGGTTTTTTGGTCTCTAAAGTAAATTCTTTGTTGTTATGTGTTTGACATTGGCTCTTGATGTGGTGTTTTGAGTCAACTTTTAGTCTGACATTTAATAGTGACATTAACTTTGAAATATGGTGTTTTTGAATTGTTCTCTATATCATGAAGGATTTAAGGTTGATGAGGAAAAATGTTAAGGTTAGAGTAATTTTGAATAAGATAAAAAGTGGACAAACTTGACTATGTTTAATTAAAATTATTAGGGAAATTTGATAAGAATTTTATTATAACTTAAAGTTCCACATAATTAATAGAAACTTTGAGAACACAACTTTGTTCTTAAGTACATCCTATATAATTTTATGGAAACTTTGACCATGCCAATCCTAATCAACAACTTTTATTTCAAGAAGTCGTGCAGTGGAATGTTTGTAAATGAATGTACTTTGATCAAGCGCATAAATGTCTAAATGGCACAAGTATTTGGTTTAGCAAGTGTAACTATATAAATTCCAAGAAAAGTAGAGCACGTTGAGAGCTCTAAGAAATTTCGTTATGAACATATTTTGTTCCTCAATGCCAAGATATATATCATATAGTTCCAATATAGTTTGTTATAAGTTGTATTTGGAGTAGAGTTGTTCTTTTAGTTTTGTGAGAGAAATGGAATAGTGTTTCCAAGATAAATTATTACCAATGTTCATAAAATGAAACAACAAGTCTTTCCAATTATTTGAAGCATTTTTTAAAATATCAACACGAATTTTAAGTGGTGCATTGGAATATTGGTAAATGAATGTACTATGATAAAGATCATAAATGTCTAAATGCCACGAGTATTTCGTTTAACAAGTTTAACCATATAAATTCCAAGAAAATGTAGAGCATGTTGAGAGATCCAAGAAATTACATTATGAACATAGTTTGTTCCTATGAGTGCCAAGATATATATCATATAGTTCCAATATTGTTTGTTATAAGTTGTATTTGGAGCAGAGTTGTTCTTTTAGTATTGTGAGAGAAATGAACTAGTGTTTTCTGGCGTTGGAAACCCTAGTAGTACTTTGAGAGATTGATATGGATAAAATACAGGGAGAATATCTTTCTTATCTTGTACATTTGTGTCATATAAGTGTTGGAGCCAAAGAGGACTTGCCAACTTGTATACTTGTTAGTTGTGGATGTTTGGTGAGTGACTAAATTTAATTGTTCAACACTTAACCTCAATAGCTACCAAATATTGGTCATCTTATTATCAACAAAATGATTAAATCGAAATACCTTAATGTTGTAATAAGTGAACACAATCATTGAGGATAACAATATTACGGTTGCATCCCATTATATAATGCACCCCAAATTTCACTTGAAACTTGTCTCCAACTCAACAAGCTAAATTATTACGAATGTTCATGAAAGGAAACAACAAGTCTTTCCAATTATTTGAAGCATCTTTTAAAATATTAGCAATAATTTGAATCCACTCTAAGAGAGTAGTAGGAGAAAAAAATATTTTCCACAATCCATCATTGTAAATCAAATTCGACAAACATTTTGCTGCCAATGACATACCAAAATTAAATATTTATTTTAGACCCCAATCACCCTCATGTTTTGGTTTAGCCACAATTTCCATTTTGTCAAATGTAATCCAATTCTACCAATTTTACCTATTTAGAGAAAATTAAAACAAACCCTCTTCATTTTCTGTAGCATGCATTTAGTAATGTGAGCTAATTAAAACCAATACACAGTAATTTCTTCATGATATTCTGTGATTGGAGTTGTTGTCCCTTAAGATGTTCTAGGCTGTATTGGAACTATTCTAGGGAATCAATAAATTTGTGTTTATATGTATTTGCATAATTTATGTTTAAGGAATATAGAACTATGGTATTTTCTTTCTTTTATTTTCCAAATTTACCAGATACAAAACATCAAGAATATGAAAATATAATGGATAAATATGCATTGTTTCTCAGATATCCTACATATAGATTTAATTGGTGGGTAAGATAGGAGAACGCATATAATATATATATAAAGTACCGTTGTGAGGAAATTTCATTTTTCTAGGTAGAGAAAGAGTGTACCAAGCAACTAAGAATTTAGTGATTAACATAGAACACAATTGCATACAAAGATGGTTATTATGTGGACAACATATTTTACACCATATAACATATCATGAGTATTCCATCATATATTAGCATAAAAAAATTCATCACATCAAATGAGCCATAATATGGGATAAAGGGATGCCCCAAAGAGATTTTATTATATTAAAACTATAAATTACATAGCAATATGGAAGTCGTGGATATACAACGGAATAGTACAAAGCATGGAGAGATTACATACATATATAAAAGAAAGTTTGAATCTTGATATCTCAAAAATGATAAACTTTATTGACATTGTCTCTTATAAGCTCAATTGATCAATCAATCCAAAGAGGAGTTATAATTTGCTCATGAAAAATGATGATCCTTCTTTGATGCATTTTTTCTCCTTTATACTGTTGGTGGTGAATGGTTATTTCATTTGTTGCTTCTTTTTCTCGTAGAAATGATTCCTTAACTAGATATTTTCTATTCTCGAATAACTACAAAGTGGTGAAATGAGCTCAAATACTATTATGAATGTTGACCTAGCTCTTTACTTAGCTATAAAGATAATGCTCCTTAGTCCCCTTACAATTTTGTCAAAATAGTTTGTTGAGCAGAAGAAAAGGAAGATTACTTTTTAGTGTCTTTCCAATTATTCGCTATAGGACTTTGGTAACTATTCATCTCCATTATAGTTATATCCACGTCAGTATAATGTGCATAAGTGGGATGTAGCATGAGCCTCTTATATATGATCTGCATATGTACCAACAACGCCAAAGTTTCTTTGAGTTTTTTCATAATGACCTAGCCCTTGAGGAGTCCATCCATGTCCTTAAAATGATGTCATTATTCTTGTATGTTTCCATAAACTCAACATAGTAGTTCTTTGGGTAAAGGTCCCCCTTCCCATTCCAGGAAGAATGCAATCCCAAATTAAGTACATATGTAAAAGAGAATTTTAAAGAAACCATGTCCCTATAGAATCGTATTACTTTACTCTTAGCATGTTGGGGTAGGCCTTTCTTAGTTATGACCTTAGTGGCATCCATGATAGTATGTATTCTATCTCTAATATTTATTTCCTCCAATTCTTCATTATTTTTGGAGATCAAAGTGTTCATCACCAAATGAGTGATTTTAGGCTTGTGCTTCATTTCATTTAGTGTCCTCTTGAGATCCTGCATTGAGTTGATATCCATCACTAGATCATCCTAGGAAATTACAAAGTAATTCCAATACATTCTAAGTGTGATAGTGATTTTATCCCATATCAAGTACTTAACACTGCATTGAGGGTGGGGGGGGGGGGTTCCTATCACCATTTTAGATAGTTGATTAACTTTTTTTTTTTTTAATTTGGTTTTGGATTCTTGAAACTC
>LPNX010444316.1:135905-153435 GCA_001517045.1 Pseudotsuga menziesii
TATGTCAAGTAGAAAATATATTAAAAATAGTTAATTGTTGGTTGTGGAGCCTGATTATCTTTATGATTCATAGATATTATTGTTCAGTTGAGTTCGTACCCTAGTTTTATATGCTTTGTAGGTGGACTGTACACACCTCTCAGTGGGGGGGTTCCTTGTAAAATGTGGTAATTTCGTAGTCAATATGAACCATTCATTAGATCTCAAATATGATGGTAGAAGTTATGTTAGGGGTTACCCTCTATTGTATGAGGAATTGTATTGAGGTTGTGTTGTATTGTGAAAGATGAGACTATGAGAGAGTGAAGAGGAAGTTGCAGTGGATGTGTTGTAGGTTTTATCCCTTCATTTTGCTAGACGGTATAATAAAAAGGGATGAAAATTTATGTGTGGACGTAACCCATATTGGGTGAACCACGTATATTAGTGTCTCTCATGTATTGTGTTTATGTGTTTTATTTTTTGTATCTTGTTTTATGTTATTGTTTTGTGATCTTGTATTTCTAGCATAAACATTTTTTTTTAATTATATACTTGTAATTTACCTTGTCGACTCTATATGGGTCTTTTGTTTCATTGATAACAGATTTGTCTAGGCTATAGAAAAATAATGTCAAAAACAAAGATATAGAGAAATATCTTGAAATGGGAATTTTTAATGAATTTTTAGTTCAAAGCACTAGGTTTGTCATCCAAACCTAAATCTGAACCAACCTAGTCAACAAACAACTAGTTTTCCCACTTATGAAATTCAAATTTAAAACAATGTGCATGCGCTAAAAGCACACATGCATAAGAGCAGACACATAAATTATGAATGTGCGCAAGTTCCTATAATGTGCATGTGCTCCTAAAGTGTGTGCATGCTCCTAGTTCAATGAGAGACTTACATATATGGAGAAAGAGAATGAGATTAGGGGATGGGGAGGTGTGATGAGAGAGAGGGGAAGGAGATAGGTAATATAGAGTGGGAGAGAGGTGGGAAGGATATAGGGAATATGGAGGGGGAGAAAGGGAGGGGGGGATACAAGGTTGGATGTATGGGGGATAGAGCAGGAGAGAGAGGTGGAAAGTAAGAGGTATATGTAGAGGGAGCGTTAAAGAGGGGAATAGTGTGAGAGATAATATTTAGAGAGAGAGAGAGAGAGAGAGAGAGAGAGAGAGAGGATGGGGAGAGAAGCCTTGGAAGATAGAGAGAGAAATGGGGGAGAGAGAGAGAGAGGATGGGGAGAGAAGCCTTGGAAGATAGAGAGAGAAATGGGGGAGAGAGAGTAAGAAGAGAAAGATGGATGGAGACATCGATAAGTGGAGAGGGAGAGGGAGAGAGAATGATGGGTTAGAAAGAGAGAGGAGGGGAATGAAATAGGGGAAGATGGAGGAAGAGATAGACATAGAAAGGACGTGAGAGAGAGGGAGGGAAATATAAGAGGAGAGTGAGAGAGAGACAATGTGAGAGAGTTGTGGTGGTAAAGTGAGTAAGAGTATGATATATGTAGTGGTAGAGAAAGGGGATTGTTGGAGAGAGATAGAGAGGAAGAGAGAAAGAAAAGGGATATAGAGAAATATGTTGAGAGTTAAAGGAAAAGAGTGATGGAGTTAGAGACAAACAAAGAGGGTGGGAGAGATAGTGTAAGAGATGAAGAGAGAGAGAGGGGGGGGTACTGGGGGATAGAAATTTTAAAGAGAGAGGTTCAGATTGAGAGGTAGAGAGAAACAAAGTGGGTGGGAGATATAGTAGTAGAGATGAAGAGAGAGAGAGACGAAGATAGTGGGATACAGAAGGTTTAGAGAGGGAGGTAGAGATAAAGAGAGAGAGAGGGATGGAGGTAGAGAGAAGCAAAAATGAGGAATAGATGTAGAAAGAGAGTGTCAGTGTGAGAGAGAGAGAATAAGGGAAAGGAATGTGTAGAATGAGGATTATAGAGGAGGGGGAAAGAGACATCAGAATAAGGAGAGAGAGGTGGGTGATAGAGGGGAATATGGAGGGAGAGAAACTTGGGCCTTAATTCTTAGAGGAAGTATCTACAAATATAGGGTAAATAAATATACCTTGAACTACCACATGAGACCTCTTGAGTGTATCATTTTCCTATGAGTGGGTATATGGGTGCTAGTTTTAGGATTTTAACAATAAAACATGGTATTTATTGCCTTGAGATGGTAAAGGAAGGCAACACAAGCTGTAGGACCCAATGGATTTTTCTAGTCACTAAGGACCCAAAACAATGCATCAAACCACCACACAAGACCTACCTGGGATATTATTCACCTTTGAGTGGGAATATTAATGGAATTACAAGGATTTGAATAATAGATATGGATATCGAGGTTTGAAAATGATATAGGGATAATATTAGTAGTTCCAATACATTCTAAGTGTCATAGTGATTTTATCCCATATCAAGTACTTAACACTGCATTGAGGGGGGGGGTTTCCTATCACCATTTTAGATAGTTGATTAACTTTTTTTTTTAAATTTGGTTTTGGCTTCTTGCAACTCTATGAGAATTACCTCTCTTTCAATAAATAGATCATTAAGTATCTAAAACAACAATATGTTAACTTGGAGGACAATTCAAGATACTTCCACAATGAATTTGAATATGGTGTAAAAAGATGAAATGCTGGAAAACGAATTGGCTTTCCAAATATATAATTTTTATTCATAGAAATTTTGTATAACCAGGTGAAATTTGTGTTTTTCCAACATTGTTATGTTAAGCTTCATGAAAAATATAGTGTATAGGTGTTAGTGAAACCTTGTAGTACCTAAACGATGGAATTTTGCTACAAATGTTTTTTGATGTGTAGAAAACACATTGATCTAGTGCATGACTATTTTTTCAAAAAACATATACTTAATTTTATATTTATTTGTAACTACTAAAGTTATTCTATTATTGAAATAACAAGGCCTTCTGTTAGTGCAACCTAAAGGGATCTTAACACAATCATTTTTTTTAGATTGTAGGACTTAGTGTGTTCTAGTGCAGCATATAGTTTTGGTAAAAAATGCTTGAGAAAAAAGTTATAGAAGAAACAAAGGAGGTATGTTTTTTAATATTTTGGTATATGTAAAGTAGAAAATATAATAAAAATAGTTAATTGTTGGTTGTGGAGGCTGATTATCTTTATGATTCAGAGATATTATTGTTCAGTTGAGTTTGTACCCTAGTTTTATATGCTTTGTAGGTGGACTGTACACACCTCTCAGTGGGGGGGTGTTCCTTGTAAAATGTGGTAATTACGTAGTCAATATGAACCATTCCTTAGATCTCAAATATGATGGTAGAAGTTATGTTAGGGGTTACCCTCTATTGTATGAGGAATTGTACTGCAGCTGTGTTGAATTATGAAATATGAGACTATGAGAGAGTGAAGAGGAAGTTACAGTGGATGTGCTGCAGGTTTTATCCCTTCACTTTTCTAGATGGTATAATAAAAAGGGATGAAAATTTATGTGTGGACATAACCCATACTGGGTGAACCACATATATTGGTGTCTCTCATGTATTGTGTTTATGTGTTTTATTTTTTATATCTTGTTTTATGTTATTGTTCTGTGATCTTGTGTTTCTAGCATAAACATTTTTTTTTAATTATATACTTGTAATTTACATAGTCGACTCTATATGGGTCTTTTGTTTCATTAACAATAGATTTGTCTAGACTATAGAACAATAATGTCAAAAACAAAGATATGGATAAATATCTTGAAATGAGAATTTTTAATGAATTTTTGGTTCGAAGCACTAGGTTTGTCATCTTAAATCTAAATCTGATCCACCCTAGTCAATAAACACCTATTTTTATCACTTATGAAATTCAAATTTAAAACAACGTGCATGCGCTAAAAGCACACATGCATAGGAGCGGACACATAAATTATGAAGGCATGCAAGTTCCTATAACATGCATGTGGTCCTAAAGTGTGTGCGTGATCCTAGTTCAATGAGAGACTTACCTATCTGGAGAAAGAGAATGAGATTAGGGGATGGGGATTTGTGATGAGAGAGGGGGGAAGGAGATAGGTAATATAGAGTGGGAGAGAGGTGGGAAGGAGATAGGGAATATGGAGGGGGAGAGAGGGTGGTGGGGATACAAGGTTGGATGTATGGGGAATAGAGCAGGAAAGAGAGGTGGAGAGTAAGAGGGATATGTAGAGGGAGTGTTAAAGAGGGGGATAATGTGAGAGACAAGATTTAGAGAGAGGATGGGGGGAGAAGCCTTGGAAGATAGATGGAGATATTGAGAGGTGGAGATGGAGAGGGAGAGAGAATGATGGGGTATAAAAAGAGGGGGAGGGAATGAAATAGGGTAAGATAAAGGAAGAGATCAACACAGAAAGGGCGTGAGAGAGAGGGAGGGAAATATAGGAGGAGAGTGAGAGGGAGACAATGTGAGAGAGTGGTGGTGGTAGAATGAGTCGGAGTATGAGATATGTAGTGGTAGAGAAAGGGGATTGTTGGAGAGAGAAGTTCTATATTTCAGAGGTGGAAATGGGGGAAGAGAGAGGGAGAGAGAGGGGGAGTAAAGGAGAGATAATGAGATCTAGTTGATGGTGGTGGAGAGATTTAGAGATGGAGCGAGAGAGAGAGGAAGAGAGAAAGAAAGGGGATATAGAGAAATATATGGAGAATTAGAGGAAAAGAGTGATGGAGTTAGAGAGAACCAAAGAGGGTAAGAGAGATAGTGTAAGAGATGAAGAGAGAGAGAGAGGGCGGTAATGGGGGATAGAAAGTTTAAAGAGAGAGGTGCAGAGTGGGAGGTAGAGAGAAACATAGTGGGTGATAGATATAGCGATAAAGATGAAGAGAAAGAGAGAGGAAGATAGTGGGATATAGAAGGTTTAGAGAGGGAGGTAGAGACAGGGAGTGAGAGAGTGATGGAGGTAGACAGAAACAAGTAGAGACAGGGAGTGAGAGAGTGATGGAGGTAGACAGAAACAAAAATGAGGAATAGATGGAGAAAGAGAGTGGTAGTGTGATGGAGAGAGAATGAGGGAAAGGAATGTGTAGAGTGAGGATGATAGAGGAGTGGAAAAGAGACATTAGAATATGGAGAGAGATGTTATAATGAAATCTCATCACCCTCATGTTATGAGATAGGTATCCCCTTGACTACTCCAATCCCTCAGGGTTTCCCTAGAGAAATGAAGGAATAAATTAACACCTTGCAAATTTTCCCTCTTTTGAGTTGGTAACGCTCTTTCCCCATTGACCACAAGTGTTACCCAAGAAGCAAAGAGCTAGCATGTCTTTTGATACATGAGAAAAGAGAGGTGCCACCGCTCTTTCCGTTACTACCAAAAGCGGTGCCCCCTTATCACTACATGTTTGCTTCTTTGGAAAAGCGGTGCTCAAGTTTTAAAGGAAAAAAGAGAAGCTTCAAGAGGATTATCGAAGCTTGCCTATGTGGAGCCTTATTCCTTTGTTTTAGGACCAGCTGGAGCTCAAGATCCTCTCTTTTAGGATCTAATATCCACCTCACCCATGAGATCCTCAACCATACCTATCCTCCCATGCCTTTAAATACTAGCTCATCCCCCATGGGACAAAGGAGGAAGAATTGTGTTGCATGCCCAAACTCTGTCAAAATAATTCTTGTGTCTTTGGAGGCGAGGTGAAGTTAGAGGCAAGGAGCCATTGGAAGGAAATCTCAACACCAAGGCATGAAGGTGGTAGTCTCTCCAATCATTTCTTAATAAAGAATGTATTTTCTTTCCCATATTTACTGTTTCATATGTATTTATTGTTTGATTCCTTTGTCACAAGCATAGATCTAGTTGATTATATTATATGCTATCATGTTTTCTTTGTTGTTTTCCATCTTTTACAGGTTCTTATGCGAGGATAGTGAGGAAAACCTTTGAGAGAAGCATCATGGAATTCCATTCAAGTGATTAACTAGATCTAGGGAGAGTCTAGCATTCCATGTTTGTGTTTTGTTCTAGATCTAAACTATTCAAACTAGGGAACTAGCTATTGCCCGCATGAGGTGTGTATTTCTTGCTAACAAAAGTGGTGACTCCACTGGGGAACCTGCTCGAAAAAGAAACATGCTAGAATGAAACCGAAACCAAACTGCTTCAGTTCCCCCTGCCGACACTTGGTCAGCTGATCTTTGAATATAAGAAGTAGAGCTTCTAACTAGTTGAAAACTGTGGGTGCCATGGCCTATATGGCGTAGAGCATATGCACTCTAGATTCCTAGTGTACCCCTTGGCTTCCTACCACTCTTTGCATGGTAAACAAAACTATCCGCAATGGGTCATCCACCACTAATTTTCTGGGAATTTTCTTCCCCAATGTCTGGGTCTCAGGAATACAATGGCAGTTTCTCAACTCCTGAGTAGTAATGTCCCCTACACGGGAACCAGTCAAATAGATGGGAGCACCCCGTCTCGCTGTCAGGAAGTAGATGTGCTCTACTTCAATTGTCGATATATAAGAACCATCCTCAAATTACTGTTGCTCTAGATTCCACATCCGGAGTATATGTTCTAATAGGAACTCATGTGATACCATGTTGGGTGTGCGAAATTTTTTTAGAACACCACAGTCTCTCAACACAGCTATGCAACCCACGTTTTGTTTGGCAAATGCGTCATCATTGTCATGTTGCCTCTCTTTCCAAATGACAATTTTTATCAATGGGAACCTGTCAAAAACCATCACAAGACCAATTAGAAACATCCCCAATCATTCAAATCATCAAATTTGAGCTAGTTTGGCTTGTGCATGCATTTTTATTTACCCACGGTTAGCACCTCCTATGTCCCATTGAGGATAGGCGGTGGCACCACCTGTGCACATTGTTTTAGGATCAGTTTTAGCGGGGTTCGACTTATCCCGCAATGGATAAAAGTGGTGCCCACTTCCATGGTTTTAGGGCTCACCCAATATGCCCAAAACACCCCCAAAAATAAAAAATGAAAGGATGAAATGAAAGAGTAGGGTTTAAGCTATTACCTCGAACTGAAGTTGTGAAAATCTGACGGTAGATGCTCCTAGAATTAGCAGTTGAAAATCTAGCCAAGAAAATTCTCCAAAGGCTCTCGAGTATGGATAAACGGTAAAATGTTTTGATTTTTTACTATTTACATACCTTTTATATGCATTTTAGGTTTTGGAATGTTATAGTTTTTAAAATCTATTAGTCACGATCCTTTAATGTCATCTATTGGATATTTTAACAGTTTTTTTTAAGTCATTGCAAGATAAAGAGCGGTAGCAGTAAAAGTTTTGGGGTTTTTTGAGATCCAGAGTCAAATTCGGCCGACAGTAACCTGTGCTGTGGCCAAACTGACTCGGATTTTCCTAGCAGAGGCTTCGGCAGTATCGATAACTGAAAATAAACTGGATTTAGAGTGAATTTAACATGAAATTTGAAAAACTAGGGAAAAACTTGAAAAACTTGAAATTTTAAAAATTTGGCCCAGGGATCCTGTGGGATCGACCGGGTATGGTCGCCAGTTCTGTAGCAGGAATTTCTCCTTGCTACAGGGGCAGGAATGGCTCCCTTCTGTCTATAGGACAGAAGGGTAGGTTCCTACATGGATAAATGCTGAAAATGAAAACGTAATGTAAATAGACAAAAACTAAAATAAGAATATGAAAAAGAGAATGGAGAAATGATGGTGAACCCCTCTCCACACAAAGGTTAGGGTTCCACTTCCAAAGACCCAAAAAAAAATTCTAAGCAAGAATAAACCGAAATACCTGCAAAACAATGTTAAGAATAAAACCTGCAAATGCAATCATGGGTTAGCAAGCAAAGAAAGAAAATGAAGAAAATAAGAATGACAAGCTATACCTTCTCTAGTGGAAATGGGACACCATTCCCAAGCTTATGCACCTCTTTTGGATGGGGGAGCTATAGCTCAATGGAGATGGAGGAGAGGGAGTGTCGGTGGCTTGAGAGGCAAATGTGTCTCAAGGCATCCACGGGCAGCATAACAGTAGGCAAGGGAGAAGTGTTTTAAGAGTGACAACCCACCCTCCTTTTATATCTTTTTATGGGGTTTTAATCCCTTGGTCCAAGCTTTACCCCCTTTTTTGGGGATTTTAGCCCCTTTCACCCTAATTTTAGCTCCTTTTAGGGTTTGAGCCCCTTTTTGGGGGCTTTAGCTCCTAGGAGAGTATTTTGGGATCCTTTTTGGGGTTTTTAAGCCTTTTTCTTCATCCTTAGGCTATTTTGAGGGTGTGGGGGTCTAATGGAGGGTCGTGAAGTGGTGTCCTTGGGTGATGTAGGTCATAGAGAGCTTAGTGAGGGATTTTTTTGGGTTAACACACCTTGTGCATTTCCATAGCAATTGGGAATGAACGAATGGTGAATGATAGAATGCTAACATAGTTGAATGATAGAATTCCACAATGAATACTGGGGAACAACAAATTATCCCCTCGAATGAGGAAAGATGGACTGACATGTATCACATGATTCCTTACGTCAGAAGCAAGATCTCGGCTTCCTAGACTACAGACTTGCTCAGACACACAATTAGAATTCCATGCATTTCTCTACCTAAGGCATTAACTACCTCAACCAACTTCTGGAAGAAATGAATGATTAAGGACAAAGGACAAAAAGGTAGCTGAGGGTTCATGGGTTTCCCCATTGACATTTGGTCACACCCTATTGGCTCAAGGGGTTTGACTAACTCCCTTCCATATTCCTTGTGAAATCATGCCCCCATCTCTTCCATGTTGTAGTGCATAGCTAGCTATGGTATTTTATGAATTTGTACATTTACATGGTATTCAAAAACATGCTCTGTACTTGACCAACACAATGAACCATAGGCATCCACCTTGATCACCTATACACAAAATACGAAATCAATGGCAGGTCCTTGGCCTTGAGATTCTTGCCATGATTTAATTATAATATATACATCATGTACAATTTCAATACCATGGGGTCAAAACCGGGCACACATTCCCCTCGCCTTGCAGTCAAAACCGGGGTAATACATTCCCCTTCTCCTTCATTAGCATTATCCTCAGCGCTTTACAACATTAAAAAAATGGATGTGACAATTGCATGGAACCCTCCAGCTCCCACAAAGCCTCTTCATGACCGTAGTAATCCCACTGCACCTTCACCTATCCAACGATTTGATTCCAGAGCACTATTAACGTCCTATCGAGGATGCGAAATGGATCGATTTTGAACTCTCCCTCGGGTTCCACCTGAATCACATCCCAATTTATAACACGTTTAGGAACATGTACACATTTCTTAAGAAAAGAGACATGAATAACATTATGAGCTCTAGTGCTAGAAAAAGATGCTAGTCTGTATGCAACTGGACCTATTCTTTCAAGCAATTCAAACGTCCCACAATCACTAGGTGACAACTTCAAACAAATTCCAAGATTCAAGGAACTCTTCCTTTCCCTCACTCTAAGATAAACATGATCCCTGACACTAAATTCTCTATACACTCTATGCTTATCTACATATATTTTCTATCTGTCCTGGGCTACTTTCAGATTCTACCTAATATTTGCAACCTCCTGCTCCATTTCCTTGAGTAACTCTGGACCAAACACAATTTTATTCACTGGATTATCCCAAGTCACTAGTTTCCTACACCTTCTTCCATAGAAAGCTTCATATGGAATCATCCCCAAGGATTCTTGCTATGCATTATTATAAGAAAACACTACCAAGTGTAAGTAATCTTCCCACTTGGATGGTTTTCCCATCACATACATGCGAAGAATGTCTTCCAGCACTTGATTCACTCTCTTTGTCTGACCATCAGTTTAAGGATGGTAGGAAATGTTGAAGTTCAACTTTGTACCCAAATATGCAAACAACCCCTTCCAAAAATTGGAAGTAAACTTGGGATTCCTATTAGAGACTATTGCCTTAGGCAATCCATGCAATATGAAAATCTCCTTCATGAATATTTTTGCAATGGCATCAGTTTTATATGTGGACTTAACCGGTATAAAATGTGTTTCCTTTATCAATTTGTCCACCACAACCATGATAGAATCATGTTATCTCCAAGTCATTGGCAATCCCGTAAGAAAATCCATGGAAACAACTTCCCATTTCCATTCTCGAACTGGAAAAGGCTGCAATAACCATGTTGAGTGTTGATGCTCAACCTTCACGTACTGATATTTCATGCACTTTGAAATATACTCAGCAATGTCCTTTTCCATTCCTAGCGAAAAATACCGCTTTCTGGCTATAGCAATTTTCTTTTGATGTCCTTGATGGCCATAATATGGAGCTTGATGGATCTCATCCATAACAATTCTCCACAAATCTGCGACATTTGGAATATAAATTATGTTTTAATAAGCAATAAGTCCATCCTCTTCCAATTTATATCTCTCATACCTCTTTTCAAGACTTTGCTTCTACAATTTGTCCTTTATCAACTCATACATTTCGTCTTCAACAGTATGATTAACAATCTATTGCCTCAAATATGACTTCAAAATACTAAGAGATGCCACAAGCATTTCATGCACCTTCCTGCTTAGTGCATCAAGCAATTTAATCTCTTTTCCTTTTATGTGCTTGATGTCAAAATCAAACTCAAATAAAAACTCTAGCCATCTAGCTTGCCTAGCATTTAGAGTTGGTTCATCAAACAAATATTTCATACTACAGTGGCCCATCCTTAACTAAAATTTTCTGCCCGTTAAGTAATGCCTCCACATATTGAGAGCATGTACTATGGCTGCAAGTTATAAATCATGAGTGGCATAGTTCTTCTCATGATCCCTCAACTTTCATGACTCATAACATACCACGTGGTTGTCTTGCATAGTAACTCCAAGTCCTTGACCGCATGCATCAGTACACACAACAAAATCTTTTCAAGTGTCTACAATTTTCAGAACTGGTGCACTTGTAAGAAGATGCTTCAACTGATGGAAGATTTCTTCACATCTTGGTGTCCATTCAAAATTTATGCCCTTCTTTTCCAAAGAAGTGATGGGATGTGCAACCTTGGAGAATCCTTCAATGAATCTCATGTAGTATCTTGCAAGACCCGTAACAGATCTCACATTTGTCACATTTCTTGGGGTTGGACAACTCATAATGGATTTAATCTTTTCAGGGTCCACAGTTATGCCCTCATCTTATATAATGTGACCCAAATAATGAATTCTATCTTTATAGAAGTCACATTTCCTCAACTTTGCATACAACTTATGCTCCCTTAGCAATTTCATTACCAATCTCATATGTTCTTGATGTTCTTCCTCATTCTTAGAATAAATAAGACTGTCATCCAGGAAAACAAGAACAAACTTGTCCAAAGAGTTGTTGAAGACACTATTCATGGGACAGATAAATGTAGCTAGTGCATTTGAGAGACCAAATGGTACCACTACAAACTCATAATGTCCATACCTTGTTCTGAAGGTTCTCTTATGAATATTCATCCTTGATTCTTACCTGATGGTAACCAGACCTTAATTCAATATTGGAAAATACCTTTGCTCCTCTCATTTGATCAAATAGGTAATAAATTTGAGGTAAAGGATATTTTTTATTCACAATGACTTTTTTCAGTTGGCTATAATCAATACACAACCTGAGTGTACCATATTGCTTTTTCACAAAAAGAATTAGTGCTCCCTAAGGGGACACACTTGGCCTGATATATTTCTTTTACAACAATTCTTGTAGCTGCATATTCATCTCTAGCAATTCTAGTGTGCTCATCCTATAGGGTGTCTTGGACACTGGTTCTTCTCCTTGCACAAGTTCAATTGTGAAACCAATGTCCCTCTTTGGAGGAAGCCTTGGAATTTCATCAAGAAAAACATCCCTCAATTCCTGCAACAGATGAAAGTCCTCCAACCTATAGTTTCATTCTCTGCTACCTCCAAAACATGAGCTGCATACACTCTACAACCTTTCCTACACCACATCTTCAGCTGCATTGCTAAAATATGCCTAACAAAAATCACCTTTGGAATTCCTCTTACAACCCTTAAGTTGCCTTCTTCGTCTATGCACCCAAAAATCTTGTTGTAACAATGAACCTTTACTCTGTGTGCTTCCAACCAATCCATTCCAATGAGGACATCATAGGAAGCAAGTGGTAGAACATTCATATCTGCATAAGGGACCAATACATCCATAGCCAATGTCCATTTCTCTACCACTTCACTAACATTTCTCTTAGTCCTAGTGGCTAGATGAACTAACCATGATTTGTTATTCTTTAACTTCTTAAAAGCACAAATCTCAACAACTCTAGGAGTAATATAACTATGATTAAATCCAGGTTCAATCAAAATAGAAAGATATTGCTTAGCAATCTTACCTACAAATTCAACCATGTTTGACTGATGATATGCCCGGGGGTCCTCTAATGCTGCATAAATCCTAGGGACATTCCTTGCCACTTGACCCACAATTTCTTCTTCTTGGATGTTGTGAGCTTGACTCACATACCCATTCTCAAGTGGACAATTCATGCGTATATGTGGTCCTCCACATCTCCAACATTAGAGTGGTTCTCTGGTCTCTTTTGGGTCTCTTGGATTTCCCCCCATCACATTGGATTTCTTACTCACAGCTTGTGATGGTTGCTTTTGCTGATTTCAGAAGTGAAAAGGTTTGAAACCTTTCTTCCTATGATCAGACTTTTCATGCTTATTTCCCTTCCATGCCTTGGTAATGAGGTTTTCCTTTATTCTGATCATAGCAATACTTGGCCTTCCTGATATCCTCTTCTATAGTTCTAGGTTCATCAAATTCAGTCCTATCTCTGGATGCCTGAGGCAGCCCACTCAGAAAACGCTGGATTTTCACTTTATCATACTTGATGTATCTAACCTCAACAACTCCAAGAAATTATTTACATATTCTTGCATGGTTGGTTGTCCCAATCTTATCTCATGGAATTCGTTAATCTTATTGTCATTATACCTATCAGAGAGGTACTTCTACCTGAAATAATTCTGGAACTCCTTCCACACAATATTCCTTTCCCTGGTCTTCTTCACTTTCTTGAAGTGCTCCCACCATATGGATTCTCTTTTAGTCAAATTGAATATGGCTACCCTAGCCTTCATACTTCAAGAGTAGTCTTAGGCTTGGAAATATTTTCTCATGCAAAGAAGCCAAGCTTCAGCTTCTTGATCGTTCTTTATCTCACCATCAAACACAGGAGGCCTAGCCTTCTTGAATTCATCACGTGATTTTTTCTGGTAGCGCCTCTTTTTCTTATTCTTGTGAGAATAGGAACTTGAACCCCCAGTGGATCCTTCAGAGTCAAATTATCCACTAAAATATTTTTTTCTTCTTCTAGCACCACTCCTACTTCCTTCCAGATTTACTGCTCAATGCTCAGAGTTCATCCGCCTCTGGATGTCTTTCAAACTCTGCAACATGGCTGCATTTAACCAATTCTTCTCTTCTTGGGATTTAACCAAACTATCATTATCTTCCCTGTAACTTCCCATCTCTACCCTCATGATTCTCATGGTGGCCGCAAAATATGGTAGAGTTTCTTGAAATCTCCTTCTGTTGGACTCTATTTTATCATTTCCAACTCAAATGTTTTCTACCATAGCATCTTCCTCGTGCTCATAGGGATTATGTGCATTATTCATACCATACGTTCCCATGCCTGAACCAAATCCCCACTTTTCCAATTGGCACTATGACTCTGAAAAATGTGTTAAATAACATCATTTGTTATTTGCATAACAATTTCATAAGTAAAAACCATTTAGTTACTATAACCTGTCCCATCTAGGCCCAAGGTTGTAACCAACATCTCTATTAACTGTTCAACTTTGTCAATTTAGGACCTAGTGCTGCAACTAGCAGCTCCGATACCAATTTGTAATATCCCCATACCCCATAATGCAGATAAATTAAAAAAATTCTTCAAGAACCCTTGTTCTCATTTTGAAACAGAGGGGATGGACATTAACACACTTTTCAACATTCATTCTCAGGCTTAAAACCATTGTAACTTTTGTTCCACCCTTAACAAATCCCTTCTGCGACCAGAAACACCTTTTTCGCACTGAACCTGTCCTTTCTGCACTCTGCCCTCTGCTCTCATCTTTCCGCCTTTCCACTGCGGAATTCAAGAATCAGGAGGACAATATGTGATGAATATATTCAACTCACATTCCACCTTTCACCTTCCTCCTTTGGAGCTCGGAATTTGGAAATACATGTTTTCAAAAGAATCATTTAATGGTCTACCGCCTTATTTTTATATGGTAAAGAGTTTGAAATCAAATGTTATTGTATTTTGATAGTGTTTTTTTTAATGATAGAGTTAAGGTTAATAACTTCATTAAATTTTTTTTAAAAGAAAACAATAATAAATAATAAGTAGGGAGAGAAGTGGAGGCATTTTGATATTAATATTGGTCTATCTGTAAACATTGTAGTGTAATGAATAATGTGTAGAGAAATGAGTAAAGGTGTTTTGGTATGGCTATGGGTGTAAATAATGTAGTTTTGAGAGAGTTTAATATTGGTGTAAAGAGGGTTAAATGATAATGTGATTAATTATAAAAAATTTATGCTACAAACACAAATTTGTGTCTATTAATTATTAGTATAAATTAATTATGTATAATGTTATATGGTTTTTATTTTTGGTGGTTTTTGGTCTCTAAAATAAATTCTTTGTTGTTATGTGTTTGACGTTGGCACTTGATGTGGTGTTTTGAGTCAACTTTTATTCTGGCATTTAATAGTGACATTAACTTTGAAATATGGTGTTTTTGAATTGTTCTATATATCATGAAGGATTTAAGGTTAATGAGGAAAAATGTTAAGGTTAGAGTAATTTTGAATAAGTTAAAAAGTGGGCAAACTTGACTATGTTTAATTAAAATTATTAGGGAAATTTGATAAGAATTTTATTATAACTTAAAGTTCCACATAATTAATAGAAACTTTGACCACACAACTTTTTTCTTAAGTACATCCTATATAATTGATGGAAACCTTGACCATGCCAATCCAAATCAACAACTTTTATTTCCAGAAGTCGTGCAGTGGAATGTTTGTAAATGAATGTACTTTGATAAATATCATAAATGTCTAAATGGCACAAGTATTTGGCTTAGCAAGTGTAACCATATAAATTCCAAGAAAAGTAGAGCAAGTTGAGAGCTCTAAGAAATTTCGTTATGAACATATTTTGTTCCTCAGTGCCAAGATATATATCATATAGTTCCAATATAGTTTGTTATAGGTTGTACTTGGAGCAGAGTTGTTCTTTTAGTTTTGTGAGAGAAACAGACTAGTGTTTCCAAGACAAATTATTACCAATGTTCATAAAATGAAACAACAAGTCTTTCCAATTATTTGAAGCATTTTTTTAAATATCAACACGAATTTTAAGTGGTGCATTGGAATATTGGTAAATGAATAAACTTTGATAAAGATCATAAATGTCTAAATGCCACAAGTATTTCGTTTAACAAGTTTAACCATATAAATTCCAAGAAAATGTAGAGCACGTTGAGAGCTCCAAGAAATTACATTATGAACATAGTTTGTTCCTATGAGTGCCAAGATATATATCATATAGTTCCAATATTGTTTGTTATAAGTTGTATTTGGAGCAAAGTTGTTCTTTTAGTATTGTGAGAGAAATGAACTAGTGTTTTCTAGCATTGGAAACCCTAGTACTACTTTGAGAGATTGATATGGATAAAATAGAGGGAGAAATTATTTCTTATCTTGTACATTTGTGTCATATAAGTGTTGGAGCCAAAGAGGACTTGCCAAGTTGTATAGTTGTTAGTTGTGGATGTTTGGTGGGTGACTAAATTTAATTGTTCAACGCTTAACCTCAATAGCAACCAAATATTGGTTGTCTTATTATCAACAAAATGATTAAATCGAAATGCCTTAATGTTGTAATAAGTGAACACAATCATTGAGGATAACAATATTACAGTTGCATCCCATTATAACATCCACCCCAACTTTCACTTGAAAATCATCTCCAACTCAACAAGCTAAATTATTATGAATGTTCATGAAAGGAAACAACAAGTCTTTCCAATTATTTGAAGCATCTTTTAAGATATTAGCAATAATTTGAATCCACTCTAAGAGAGTAGCAGGAGAAAAAATTATTTTCCACAATCCATCATTGTAAATCAAATTCGGCAAACATTTTTCTGCCAATGACATACCAAAATTAAATATTTATTTTAGACCCCAATCACCCTCATGTTTTGGTTTAGCCACAATTTCCATTTTGTCAAATGTAATCCAATTCTACCAATTTTACCTATTTAGAGAAAATTAAAACAAACCCTCTTCATTTTCTGTAGCATGCATTTAGTAATGTGAGCTAATCAAAAGCAATGCACTGTAATTTCTTGATGATATTCTGTGATTGGAGTTGTTGTCACTTAAGATGTTTTAGGCTGTATTGGAACTATTCTAGGGAATCAATAAATTTGTGTTTATATGTATTTACATAATTTATGTTTAAGGAATATAGAAATATGGTATTTTCTTTGTTTTATTTTCCAAATTTGCCAGATACAAAACATCAAGAATATGAAAATATAATGGGTAAATATGCATTGTTTCTTAGATATCCTACATATAGATTTAATTGGTGGGTAAGATAGTAGAATGAACATAATAGATATATAAGGTACCGTTGTGAGGAAATTTCATTTTTCTAGGTAGAGGAAGAGCATACCAAGCAACTAAGAATTTAGTGATTAACATAGAACACAATTGCATACAAAGATGGTTTATGTGGACAACATATTTTACACCATATAACACATCATGAGTATTCCATCATATATTAGCATAAAAAAATTCATCACATCAAATGAGCCATAAAATGGGATAAAGGTTGTCCCAAAGAGATTTTATTATATTAAAACTGGAAATTACATAGCAATATGGAAGTGGTGGATATACAACGGAATAGTACAAAGCATGGAGAGATTACATACATATATAAAAGAAAGTTTGAATCTTGATATCCCAAAAAAGATAAACTTTATTGACATTGTCTCTTATAAGCTCAATTGATCAATCAATCCAAAGAGGAGTTATAATTTGCTCATGAAAAATGATGATCCTTCTTTGATGCATTTTTTCTCCTTTATATTGTTGGTGGTGAATTGTTATTTCATTTGTTGATTCTTTTTCTCATAGAAATGTTTCCTTAACTAGATATTTTGTACTCTCGAATAACTACCAAGTGGTGAAATGAGCTCAAATACTATTATGAATGTTGACCTAGCTCTCTACTTAGCTATAACGATAATGCTCCTTGTTACGCAGAGAAATTCCTATGGATTGGGATACCACAATAGACAGCTTGACTCCAGAAATCAATCCTTTCCAATATGCAATAGAAAGTAAATGTCTAAAAGTAAAGGATCAAACCTTGTACCTTATTCCGGACGGTTGAAGTAGATCCTCATTGAGCTTTCCAACTTTAGCTTGAATTGATAAATTACTTCCTCAACAACAAGTAAACAATACAAGCATACTATATATCATGGTGTTAGATCTATTCTA
>LPNX010444316.1:197245-275128 GCA_001517045.1 Pseudotsuga menziesii
ATAAACATTGAATAGTCAAGGCCAAGCTTCAAGAGTATGGCAAAAACCAATTGTTCATCCTTCTTTTCGATCCCGCATTGTTTCAGCTGCAAAACAAGTGCTTTGAACTTGGAAAAATAGAGTTGCAAGGATTCAAAGCTATTGGGACTTAGGGAGATCAATTCATTTTCAATTTGATGTCCCCTCATCTCATCTGTATTTCCAAAAATATCAACAATATTATCCCATACTTCATTCAGTGATGTCAATCCATCAAGATGGAAAACGAGGTCTCTCGATATACTCAGACACAGGAGACCATAGGCCTCATCCCTCCTGCTGTGCCATTTAATCTTCTCTGCATCTACATTAGGCTCTGCTTCTGTTGCCATAGTCACTCTATAGATGAATTTAACTCTCAACAGTATATCCATCTTTTCTTTCCATTCAAAGAAGTTAAATGGAGTCAAGATGATCTTCTGAGATTGATCCATAGCTCAGAAATTGTCCCTTCAGTTAGCAGAATGCTCCCAGTCAATGATGTCAAACCTGCAAAACAAATTGGAAGGAGAGAAATCAATCTTCAAAGGCTCTGATACCATGTTGAAATTTAACCCAGGTGTTAGAACAATTACACTCACAACAATTGCCAATTACACATGCAAATTACTCTCAAAAGAGACTGAATATGGAGTTGAACACTAATCTGTATTGAATAAGTGTACAATAGCCAACCCTGTGAATTCATAGGCTGCCACAATAAATAATTACATGAGATATTTGAATGCATAAGGATTCCATTCGAATTTAGTCAAAAGCAGGCTTACTAAATCTAAGCAAATCCCCCATAGGTGCATAAAGCACTTTCCAAATCTGTCTAGGAGCTCACAAATTGGAAAAATCAATTAGGCAAGCTAATAGGTGGTGGAAGGACAAATCATACATGCTTTTCATAGGATAAAAGAGTGGAGGATGTTGAGGACAAAAAACAAGTTAACTTCACCTAGTCAAACTTTCCCAATTGTCTTAAAACTCAAAAAAAGCAGGCAATAAAGCAGACATGCGCTAGGGAGGCCAGGAATAAAGTAGATTTGATTCCAAGAGGTTTCCCAAGCTCTCCATGACTCAAATTTAGCAAGTTTGACCACTATGGATGTGTGGAGGACAACTTGCATAAGGTGGAATATGGAAACTAGGCAAATAAGACAAAAATTGGATTAATTAATGTCTAAGGTAGCTAACTATGGGTTGATTATTCTAATATTTTTCTAGACTCTTGGATTTATTCTACAACACCCAGTACAAATTTTGCTTCAAAATCATCATTTTACCAATTTTGATTACCTAAGTTTTGTTTGTTAAGTGCAGTTCTTTTAATTGTTTATTACTCTTGTTGTCTAATTAATCAATTTATTTATGTTGCCTCTCTATGATTATGTTCCAGTGTAAATTCTACTTTCTTCATCTCATCCATGGCTAATTTATAAGTCTCTATTTTAGTAGTCATCAGTTCAAGAGTGTCTCGTTTAGTTATGAAGAAGCGGGTTATTTTGTCCCATAATTATTGGCTTATCCTTCTCAATAATTCTTCTCCTTGTGCATATACCTGAAAGGAAGTGATCTATATATCCATCTCATCTACTTCTTTTTTTTAGGTTAGATATATCATCCTCCTATTTGTTGACATCATTCTCCAACTCTACAATTCTATCATTCTTTTGATTAATATCATCTTCAATACTTTTTTTTGCTACCTTTATCTTCCACTATCTTATCTTATATGGATTAGTCTCATATTCTTCCATGGCATAAAGGTATACCACTTACTTGGTAGGTGGCTGACTCACATGTTCGTGAATTATTCAATCAACCTCTGTATTAACATGTACTTGCTCCTACACTTCTGGTACAACTACCTATACTGGTGCAGTCTGTAAATTATTGACATGTTGTGCTTTTCAAGATGTTATTTGTGCTGACAGGTCATTGATCTTCTTTTCCTTTTCTGGATCCATACCTTTATATTTTACCATGGAAGCTCATAGCTCTTCTTTTTATTTTTCTACCTTCTTAATCTCAGTTGTCTAGACAAGGTGCACATTTTGGATCTTAAGTTGCTTCCTAAGATTTTCAATCTCATTATCTTTAATTTCTATGAGTGATTTTATTTGTGACACATAATCAGGATTTGAAATCGGAAAAACTATATTCTCTTCAATCTCTTTAATTATAACTTGTTTATCCTAGTTTTCTATTTTTCTAACTTCAACAAGTCCCCAACTTTGTTGAGTTCTTATTTCAACCTTCTCTCTATTTTGGTGGCTTTAACTACCTCAGCACATATCATGTCACTGGCTTGATTGAAAAAATCCACTTTATCCAGGATGCCAAACTGACTCCAATTTATGATGTGCTCTTCTACATTGTATTCACTGAGTTTGGTAGGAAATCATAATTTTGGTTCTACCACTCCATACTTGAAGCTATTATCAATGTGGTCAACTACTGATTATAATATTTTCTCAGTAGGAATTTTTATTTGCTACCCTCATTTATGGATTGGAAACTTTTATTTATGATCTCTATGTATATAGACTGCAAATCTGTTTGCACTAAAATAGGACATGACTGAGTAAGGGTCTTTTCTTTATGTGGTGTAGTAAACTCCATGGAATAGTATGATATGAAACTGGTTGGAAGATTTACTAAAGCTATTGATTTCTTACTTAATTCCACAATTTATTTAGCCATTTCTTCCTCAATATATTTCTCCACCAAGGAATGGGAGGTTTCCTATGGTTCTTCTCTTGCTTTCTTTGATTTAGGGCCTTTCTCTTATTGATTTATCTTCATATATTCAACTCCTCTTTTCTGGCCTTATATTTTTGCTGGTTCGTTAGACTCTACTGAGGTATTTTGGGGTTCTTCAAATTCTTCCCAACTCTCTTTATTTTCTATTTTCTCCCACTCTAGTTTGGGTGTATAGTCATAGGATAAATTCTTATTCTCCAATCTTTGCTTTGAGATGATCTTGTGTGGGTCATAACCTCTTGCTTGTGAATTTTATAGATTTATATGCTCTAGTAAAGATTCCATGTACTATAGAGAACTCAAAAAATTAACTTGAAAGGGACCAATATCTTTAGGAATGTGAAAAGTTTTGTGCTTTTTGAACCCTTGAAATGCAAATCATCTGAGATAAATATCTGCCTAACATATTCCATTGCTAAGATTATGATAGTTAGGAAAACAAGAAATTTATAAGGTTGTCCTTCAAATCAATAAATTCTAATAACTATGTGATCTTTGAATGAAAACCAGTCACCCACTCTTGTGTCTGGGGTAATCTGTGATCATTCATTTCCTTATGCATTCTAGGAGGGCCAATTCCATGGATTATGTTGTATGCAATATTCATTACCTTATTTGTAAATTCTATATAATTGGAGTTTTTTTCTTGTCTTAAAAAAAAGGGATTACATTCATAAACTATAATTTCTCTTCCTTGTTCATCTAATATTCTTAATCCTATGGTCTCAAAATGCTTGAAATTCTAGTACAAGAACAGGAAGAATAGATAAGATGGATATATGAATATTTCTAAGGAAGGAAACTCCGTCAACTGCTAGTTAATTTCTTGGGGTAGGAAACCACACAAATCCCACTTAGGGAACTCCTTGGTTGTAGGATGTATATGCGCTAGAAAACTCAACATGGTTTCATCAACTTTGTCATCATTTTTCTATCCTAGGATTGTGCAGAGGAGATAAATAGCCTTTTTGGAGTTTTTCTTTAAAACACAATCTTGAATGGGGGCTTGGGGTTTGGGATGTGCTGGGTTAAGCCAAGGTTTTGTCATTAGGGCTCATATTTTGATACAGGATGGATATTTCTCTCTCTTCTACTAGTTGGATACCTTCTCCCTTAGGTAAACAAGACATGTTTTTGATACTATCAGCCTCATTTTAATAATTGATCTTCTAATGGTCTAAAGACATAATCAATTTACAGCTTGGGGAAATTATTAACAAGCACCATGTGGTGAATTTGGGGAAATGGACTATTTGGGGGCATATAGATTAGGATAGCCCCTAAACCCACAGTTTGCATTGGTTTTTGTTTTCAAAATATAGGATTCATGCCTCTTTGATGGTTAAATTTAGGTCCTACTGGGTTATTTTGGTGTCTTGAATGTCTCTCTTGTAATGTCCCTATACCCCATAATGAGGATAAATTAAAAAAAAATTATTCAAGAACCCTTGTTCTCATTTCAAAACACAGGGAATGGATGCTAACACACTCTTCAACATTCATTCTCAGGATTAGAACCACTGTAATAGTTGTTTCATCCTTGACAGATCCTTTCTGCAACCAAAAAAAAAAATTTGCACCGAACCTATTTTTTTTGCACTCCGCCCTCTGTACTACCATTTCTGCTGTAGAATTTGGGAACCGAGAGCACAATGTGTGAAAAATATATCCAAATTGCATTCCACCTATCGCCTTCTTCCCTTCTTCCTTCCTCCTTCGGAGCTCAGAAGTTAGAAATACATCTTTTCAACGGAATCGTTTAACGGTCTAGTGCCTTCCTCCTTCAGAAGTCAGAAACATAATGTTCGGTGGAGTCCTTCAACCATAGTCCCACCTTCCTCCTTTTCACCTTTCCACCCTTCCACCTTCCACCTTCACAACTCAGAACTTGAAAGAACAAATTTCGATGGAATCCTCTATCAATGGTTCTACCTTCTGCATTCCACCTTTCTACCCTCTAGTACGGAGCTCGAGAATCCAAAAACTATCAAATGAAGGAAACCTTTATCCTCATTTCCTTCTTCCACATACCAGATTTCTTCCCTTCAGTGCAGAACTTAGGAATCAAAAAACTTAACTTTTCGTTATAACTTTTCTGCACTTTTGACTTCCGCTTTCTGAGCTCGGACTTCTAAAATCAGAAAGCTAACTTTTTCCTTAGAACTTTTCTGCACTTTTTCTCTTCCTCCTTCCACCTCCCGTAGGCAAATCCCAAGGTGCGGAAAACCCACATTCTCTCTTGTTCCAACTACTCGCTTGCACCTTCCTCCTCCCATAGGCTAGTTTCAAGGGGCAGAAACGCTAATTCAAATGCATTTTGACTCTGTAACAAGCTTCTATCCTCCATGAACTTAGGAAAAATGCATTGAAACATACAAGAAAATATAGATGCAAATATAGGAACATTCATCAATAGTAAACTCCACTGAAACATTACAAGCATTCATCATATTCATTCATTCAATCATTCATTAATAAGCAAACACACTACACAATTAAGGATAATAGAGATACTTATCTTGATGATGAAGTTGTCTCGCAACAAGATATGTCACTGCAATGTTCCACCCAACCATAGGCCAGTGTGTTCATTAATCTCTTAACACCCTTTCCACCCCTGATTTGGGCATGATTTTCACAAGGAACTAGGGAAAAATAGGCTCACACATAGCCAGCGCACATCAAAACACAGTCATACTAACCTATAGTTGGGTTTCTCAGACAATCCATCCAAGCCAATACAAAATTTGGTTTCACAGGATGCTAAAGAAATGATTCACAAATAACCAAATTCATATCAAAACTCATCCAAACCATCTAACAGTAGAGTTTCTTAGGCTTCTAAGACAATGGAAAAGTAGAATTACTAAGCTAGTCAGCTCAACCACAGACCTATGGACAACCTACACCAGATCTATCCATCTTGGCATTCCACAATACCTACACACCCAACACAAGGAAGTATTCCCTTCACTGCTACACAGTTCCCTTAGACCATGTCTTCCCTTCCAGTGCTCTTCAGGGTGTGCATAAAGGATTTTCCATCCTCCCTTGATCTTCCTGTGAGGTTCCTCTTTTCACTAGGTTTATCGGCCAATTCTGGGCCTCTTCCACTCTTAAGTATTTAGACCAAAATAGGGATGCACATCACAACAACCCACAAGGAAACTCACCAACACAGTATTCACTGTGTAACATAGAGAGAATAGGGTTCACTTGCATACCATAATGTCACTCAAACAAACACTACGGAACCACACTTTTGCGACTCAGGAAATTCGAACCACCACCCTGTGCATCTCTAGAGCAATTGGGAATTAATGAAGGGTGAATGATAGAATTGTAGCATAATCGAATGATAGAATTCCACAATGAATGTTTGGGAACAACAAAATCTCCCCTCGACTGAGGAAAGATAGACTGACACACATCACGTGCTTCCTTACATCAGAAGCAAGATCATGGCTTCTCAGACTGCAGAATTTCTTAGACACACAATCAAATTTCCATGCCTTGCTCTTTCCATGACATTAACTGCCTCAACCAACTTCTGGAAGAATTGAATGATTGAGGGCAGAGGACAAAAGGTATCTCATGGTTCATGGGTTTCCCCATTGACATCTGGTCACACCCTATTGGCTCAGGGGGTTTAACTAACTCCCCTCCCTATTCCTTGTGAAATCCTTCCCCCATCTCTTCCATGTTGCAGTGCATATATAGTTGTGGTATTGTTGGGCCGAATTAATGTCATTTTAATTCTGTTGTAGTAATTTCCCAGCCATTTAATTTGTCAATCTGAGGTTTGTAGGATTATGAAACACATGCAAAGTATATGCATGACTAAAGCAAAATTAAGCTAATCTAACCCCCCTTAAGCTGAACAAGCAATTGCTAATATAATGATGAAAGATGAAACACACGGCTGAAAGTAAATTGCATTAAAGAAAGACAACATATGAAGAGCAACAAGACAACACATGTGAGCTCACATTAACAATCAAACAATATTAATTTACATCACAAGAATCAATGACAAATTATGGAAGCATCAAAACCAAGATTATGAACAAAATCTAAGAATTTCCTTCTCCATATTACAAAGTCAAGACTAACTTCTACAATCTACTATTCTCTAAGATAATCTAAGATCTAAGATATTCTAAGATAATCTTGGATTTAAGATTATTGAAATAAAGAGAGATCACTCTCTTTTATACATGAAAGAAATAACCATCTCATAATGAGAGATCCACTATTCACTCAACCACTCAACTACTTTCCTATTATTACAAGATATGATCCCTTCAAACCCTCCACATATCTCTCACCAATCCTCCACATGTCTCTCAACCAAATTTCCATGATCTTCTCCTTGGAATATTATTTGCATAACTATCTCCTTGAAATGGTGGAGGAGATATATTTGAAGTATTTTCTTTGAATTAATCCTTCACATATTCCTACACATTACAAAGCTCATCCATACTTTGAGATATTAGTGAAAAACATGTTAATTTTCTAATATTTAATCATAAATTCACTTATAATACTAAAAATAAATAAAGTGGAAATAATAAGGTGAAACCCACATATATGTATGAAAATGGTATGATAAAAGGTTAATGGGACGATGAAATGTGAGGAATAGCGGAAGATAAAGTGGATGAAAAAGTGACATTTCGGAGTCCCAACATACTCCCCAACTGAACTTGTTGCATGTCCTCATGCAACCGTGTATGGATATTCTCAAGAACTTTTGGCATCTAAACTTTGGCTTTGATTGATGATGTCTTTTTAACAATGAATATTTCCAGGGTGTGAAATACATGAGTAACAACTGGCATTTCCTTATGGTTGGTTCTTGTGTGACAACCATGAATATAAATAATGTTGGTTCTTGTGTTAACAACATTCATTTCATGATGTGAAATGCATGAGCAACAACTAACATTTTCCTTATGGTTGGTTCTTGTGTGACAACCATGAATGTAAATAATGTTGGTTCTTGTGTTAACAACATTCATTTTGTCATCTTTTTTCTAGATGCATAATAATTTAACCATACACTCACTGAAAATGATAAGCTATTAATGTGCATAGAAAGAATCATTGTGCATAAGAAAGCCTTTTCTTTATCTTTATGAATCATGCCAATATGTATGTCAATGTGTATGAAGCAAAGTGCAATAGAGGATTTGTTGGAAAAGAAATGCTCGTGAATGGTAAATGAGATGAAAAATGGGTGATGGTGGTGAAAAGAATGCAATGATAGTAGTGAGTATGTATTGAATATAGTTCCCCCTCCCCAACTGATGTGGTTGCATGTCCTCATGCAACCTAGTATGGGTTGTGAAAGAAATGGTGAGGGAATTTTCCAAATTATTCATTGCTAGCATGTAAGGAATTGCATGATTAATGTTTAGAAACAACATACCCCCACTTACCCAAAAAGTAGATGAACGATGCAATGGGAATGTAGTTGATGCCGCTGGGTCGTGGAATGTGTCACTGCTACTACGGTTGTAACTGCCGGATCATGGGTAGTGAAGGAATCAGAACTGCTGCTACTAAATCATGGAAAATATGTCACGGCTGTAGGATAAAAATGTAACTGTAAATGATGCTGCAGCTGGAACTACTGGAACTATTGTAACATGAAGTCGAGGAATCTGAACTGCTACTGATAAATAATGGAAAATATGTCATGACTGTAGGATAAAAATGTAACTGTAAATGATGCTATAGTTGTAACTGCTGGAACTATTGTAATGTGAAGTGGAGGAATATGAAGAACTGCTGCTAAATAATGGAAAATGTGGAAGGAAGAAAGTGGAATTATGGTACACTCATAGATATGAAATCATGTTTCTGCAACTGCTGACGGAGTCATGAGAACGAATGTATAGTCTTCACCTGCTACAAAACCTGATGGTACAATTCTAGTCATGTGAATAAATGTGTCAAGGTCGAGCATGAAGAGAAATCATTGGATTACCAGCCATTGATGAATGCCATTAACCAATGCAAGACAACTCACCAGTGATTTCAATGAGTTCCAAGGTACCCAAGTACATCTTATGAAGTGCGAATAGATGTGCTGATGTTGAGCCACTTGCAAGATCTGACGATCAAGGGACATTGATGAATTCCCATGATTGTCAGCAAGAGAACTTGCCATTAAGGCATGCAAGCCTCCAGGTACTCAAAATGAACTCTAGTCTATATCCCAAATGAGGTGCTGAGGTCAATGGGGAAAGAATTGTTGAAAGGTGGGCCTTAAGGAATCCCACATCTGTCAACACGAGTTGGTATAAAAAGATTGGTAGGACTATAAGTGAAAATATCTCACAGTCAAGTAGTGGATATGGCAAGGCTATGTAGTCATGGAAAGGGAGTTGGTTTTATTCAAAAGGCAAACTGGAAAGGAAAAATGAACTAAAAAAGATAAAGGGATGTATGCAATTCATAAATATAGGCATGTGTGAAGTCATGATAGATAAAGTGATGGAAAGTGGACTTCAAGACATGGATGGTGAAGGTTCTCTAAAGGAGAAATATGGATAAACAATCATGATGCAAATGAGTTTATTGATGGTTTCTGTGTAACAACCAATGTTATGATGTTTATCAGCAAATGTCATGAGTAATAGCTCTTTCAGGCTATCTATCAAAGCATGTTTCTTTAAAAAAAATTGTTTCTTTGAAAAGTCACTTCAGCAACAAAATGCGACTGTCTCTGAAACCTGAAAAAAAATTTAGTACAAAATCTTGCATGAAAACTTATTAGTGAATATGTATTGAATATAGTTCTCTCTCCCCAAATGATTTGGTGGCGTGTCCTCATGCAACTGTTAGCAGGAATATTTCACCTTCTGTGAACAATATGGTGTTTCACTGGTCTGAATGGTTCAGATCTAGAAAGAATGAACGACAAAGGTTGAAGACCCTCCCTGGACATCGTAGATACCTGGAATGTGATGCTTCGATAGTAACCCTGTGTACCTGCAATCAGATCAAACACACAAAGACATCAAAGCTTCCAGAATATAATCTACGGATCCATGTTAGTGACTAAGGAATCTAACAACATATAGATGTGAAATCAAACAACAATAGTAATGTGGGATGGAAATCAGCTTTGCATTAAGATAAAATGGAGAAGTTTACAACCAATTAAGACTTAGTGTTGACATGCATCTCCATGAAACCAAAACTTTCATTTCCATAAGCTCCAGCTTTGCTCTCTATGCTCGCCAATGGCTTGGGCCAAGTGATCAATCCAACAGCATAACAATACCTTAAGAGTTCCCCCCTCAACCATGGACATGAGCCTGTATTTATAAGGCTCAATCAATAGGAATGGTTGAGAGATTTGTGGATGAGGAAGAATCTAAGATCTTGTGATGGGGGATCTCTAGCTCAACTGACCCACAATGATAGGGATAAGGGAGGACACAAGGCTTATGATATAGAAGCCTTGAGAATACTCTCTTTTTCCCCTTTTACCCAGGGTACCGTGTTTCTCCTCTTATGACAAAGCGGTTCAGGTAAGAACCGCTTATGGACCAAGGGCAACAAGTGGTGGCACCACTTATGGAAAACAACAAAAATGTGGTGTGAGAAAGGAACCGCTCATGGCTAACAGGGAAAGCATGGTGCTAAGAATTTTTATGTAGAATTGACAGACAGCATGGGTTTCCACTCCAAGTGCTAGGATTAAGGGAAAGTAGGTATGTCAAAGGCCTTATCACATGATGATGATAGGATTTTGCTATAACAGGATGCCCCCAAAAGCATGAGTCTTAGAGGGATATGATAAACGAGAGATTTGAAAGAACAAGTCATTGCTATGAAGTGAAAATGTCGGCTCGATCAGAGCATGTCGTCAAGTAGGCATATGTAGTATATCAGTATGTTGACTCATAGACATAAGTAACCAACTCATGGCTGCAGACCAATACAAGGAAGATCCATGAGAGGAATAAACAAGCATGGCTACTAGAATACATCGTAGATCCATGTGATAGAGGACTCAAACTTGGACATAGATACCAGACATACAATGTAGATCTATGTCATAAAAACACAAATTTGAGCATAGCCACGACCATACAAATGTGTATCCATGCTAGATATACAAAATTCCATCACAACCTGGGGAAAAGCAACGAGCACTTTAAAAAAATACCTAGGGTCTTCATCTCGTCTCCCATAAAGTACGATTATATCCATGTGATTTCAATGATCTGAAGTCGAACATGGTAGAAACCACTTGATTACCGGCCAATGATGTGAACCGTTAACAAGTGCGAGGGAGATCACCATTAATGTCAATGATTCCCAAGGTACTCTAGTACAATCTACTGAGTGCGAATAGATGTCCTAATGTCGAACACCCAGTCTATTCTATCTATCAAAGGTCAATGATGTGAACCTATGTCGAGAGCGAGAGAATTTGTCATTAAGGCATACAGATCTCAAGGTACCAAATATTGTTTCTAAGACTATTTCCCAGATAATGAGCTGATGTTGACGGGAAAAGTCTCATCGAAGGAGAGCCATGATGAGTTCCACATCAACGACACGAAACTCAAAACATAGTTCGGGAATGATGTGAATGTAGTAACCATAAGACTGACTCAAAAATATTCACACAAAAGACTGTGTATACTGTAGAGGTAAAACTTCTTCAAATCCTCTTTGAACATCGAGCGGCAGGACAAAAAGACTTGGCAGCATGACTAAATGGGACAAAAACATAGTGCGACAGTGGACAATGAATTCTTTTGAAAGACTCAAAGGAGTGACATGACTCATGAAAGTGGATAGTCGCAGAGATCAGCTGAATACCCAATTGAATGACATGATGTGCAAACAAGTGCCATGTTCAAAGGTAATGACAAACAACTGCCATTATTTGCAAAATGATTCCCTTCCCATTTCCCCCATCATGGTTGATGAGTTCCTCTTTTCGGTTTTACGAGTTCAAAGAGGGTAACAAACACTCTATATAGCTTGTCGAAAGACAGGTCCAGACTCATATGTTTTACGAACCTGAGAGAGGAGGGGTTCATTCCCAAAATGGGCTTCTCAATGTTTAATTTGACGAGTCCATTGAAATAAAACTCGGTATCATTCATGTTTAGAGAGTCTGAATGAATACAGAAGAAGATTCCACAGGGGTCCTTTTTCATATGATTTAGTCCCTAAGGCCCAAAAAAGTATAAAATCATACCTTAGGGAACTCTTCCAGTCATAATTGGCTGGAGTGTTCCTTTTTCGTAAATAGTCCTATTCGAACTGAAAAAGAGATAACTTACCGTCAGACGGACGACTCTTCAAATACTTTAACGAGCGTGAAGAAGACAAGATCGCTCGACAACCTTTTCGTATTTAGGGAGCCTAAAAAGAGTTTAAAGAGAACTCCATGAGTTTTCTTTACACAATGTCACTTTTTACAAGCCTAGAAAGAATTGGAAACAGACTCGATGATCTTTTCATGTGTAAGGAGCCTGAAAAGAAGGTGAAAAGAAGACTCCATGATGCTTCATTACACAATGTCAATTTTTTACGAGCTTGGAAAGAATTTGAAATGGACTTGGACCTTTGATACTGGGTTTAAAGAGTGTGACCAAAGTGTCATAATAAATGCTCATCGACCTTTTCCATTTTATGAAAGTGCGAAAAATCCATAAACAAACTTCCAAAGCTTCTTTCTATAGTTCTCTTATCTTGCAATCGACTTAGAAACAAGTGTTAAATGCATTTATAACTAGCATTAAGGGATTATGACGGATAAATTTCGACTAAAATATGATTTATATCAAAAATATATTATATTAGACCCAAAAATGCCTATATAAGTCATGTAAATAGTAAAAAATCAAATCATTTCACTATTTACCCATAGCGAAGAGCATTTGGAGCACTTTTTTAGCCAGATCTTCAGCAGTTGATACCGGGAGTTCCCACCGTCAGTTGCAGGTAACAGCTAAAACCCTACTCTTTCATTTCATAGCATTTATTTTGAGTTTTGATGGGGTTTTGGGCTCATATGGCAAGCCCTAAAACCTTGAAAGCAGGAACCGCGCATACCCCTTGCGAGATACATGGTACCTCCTGAGAACCGTGCCTGTAACACAGTTGACATGCGGTGCCACTGCCTGTAACCGACGATGCATAGGCAGTGCCGACTGTGGATATTTTGAACTAATACCATGAGAAATAATAATTCATTATTTTGAATTTTAATGATTAGAGATGATTCTAATGCATGCTATGATTGTTTTTGGCAGGTCTTGGTTACTCAAAACATGGTGATATGGAAAGAAAAACAACATGACATTGATGATGCTTTTGCTGAGAGAAATGTGGGTTGTATTGCGGCATTATAGGACTGTGAGTTCCTGAAGTTCTTTCAAACCCCAAGCATGGTGTCACATGAGAAGTTACTAGAGTACATACTGGATATGTGGAATCCAAAGTAGCAGTGCTTCAAGGTGGGGGCCCATATTTTTACAGTGGAAGTAGAAAACATCTACTTCTTGACTGGTCTCTCAAGATGGGGTGCCCCCATCTCACTGACAGGTTCCCGTGGAGGGGATATTACCACTTGAGAGCTTATAGATCGTCACTGTGCTCCAGGGATGAGGACATCGGGGAAGAAGATCCCCATCAGAGCAGTGATGGATGGGACCCTATGGAATGTCCTATTTACTGTGCAGAGCATGGTCAGGAGTCAGGGTGTGCACCAGGATTCTAGGGCACACATTTTATATGCCATAGAGGCCATGGCACCCATGATATTCAACTGGGTGAAATCCATGCTTTTGATATTCAAATATCAGCTGACTAAGTGTCGACAGGGAGAGCTAAAGAAGTTTGGCTTTGGATCCATTTTAGCCTGCTTCTTCTTCGAGCGGGTTCCATAGATGAGACCTCCTGTGGTATTTAGGAGATTGAGAGTGCGGGACCCCCGTATGTTGAGGTGGGTCTAGATCATGGCTCGTACAGGAGAAGGTAGGGGAAGGGTGAAGTTCGGTGACCCATTCTTCAGATGGCTCTGAGATCAGATCCTCATGGTTAAGGATTATGCTTATGCAGGTACGGATTTCACCAGAGATCCTGACCTACCACTCCCACCCAGTGCACAGTGGGGCGACATTGGTAAGAAGAAAGAAACTCTAAAATTGATGAAATTTTTTTATATTTTTTAATGTTTTATACTTTTTATGTTAAGTGATGAGACCTATATATTCTCATGCAGATGTTGGAGCAGCATGACCTAGGGGAGCTTCTCCATTGGATAGGTGAGCTGGAGCCCATTTTGTACCACAGGGTAATGATATCACCAAGGAGCTAGAGGAAAACCGGGAGAGGTTGACCTTGGATATCCTAGATGCTGCCATTGATGACCTCCCGATGAGATATTAGAGATCCACAGTGGGAGTACTGGGTCGATTCAGTAGGCTGCTACGTAGAGTAGCTCGAGCAGTGATGTGCTACCACGAGCATCACTAGTGTGTGAGATATGTACTAAAAGATGACAGCTTCAAGATTTTGTATGGTATTTTTTCCTGAAAGCCTATGTGCTTCAAATGAGGTCTCAGGACCTATTTTTTGTAAACTTTTCATATATATATACAGACTTTTACCTGGTGTTTATATGTCTCAAATGGTAAATGTATTTTCTATGAGTTTTATGTGTCTTTGAATGTTTATTTACAATGTACCATGTTTGATTTCAATGTCATGAATGGGAAATATGCTAATCTAGGATGTAATTATCTAATGAGTCAGCAATTACATTATGTTCCCTAGGGATATGCCTATAAGTGATGGTTTCAGATGATCTTTATAGCAAGCGTACTCTCTAGAAGAGGTGGAGGAGCAAGGGGTTTCTAATGGTATAAACATGGTTTAAATGGAAAACCACGAGTTGTGAGTCCATCAAGACTACTAGATCACGAACATCCTGGGAGGTAGTTTCAGTCAGAAGACCGATAATTGCTTCATACTCAGAAATTTTATTAGTAGTGGGACCTATACAAACCGCTCTTGAACTGACCAAATCTTCAGCTGGGGAATAGAGGACCCAAGCATCTGAGGCGAGATTCAAGGTGTGGGAGCAAACACCATCATCAAAGCGGTAGAAATCCATCTGCATGACCAAAACATGGTATAAATAGATGAGGACACTAAACTCAAAACCATCTTGAAAATACTAAAAGCACACTGAAAGTCAATCAATATACATATATACAATATACTACCCAAGAAATACCTAGGCATAGTACATTTTTAGGTACAACCCATTGCAATGTTGTCCCAAAGGGATTCCATCATAATCAAAGAGCTCGTAGGCTCCTTTCTCTAAAACCTTAGAAATGACGAAAGGTCCGTACCACATGGACTCGAACTTACCCTTCCCTAGTTTGTCATATCTCTGATCATAAGTCAAAACTAGGTCACCCTCGTTAAAGACATGAGGTTAGATGGATTTATCATACTGTGCCTTGACGCGTTTCTTATGTGCCTCATTAGCCAAGGCAGCATCTCTTCGAGTCTCGTCAAGGTTATTCAAGTACAAAAATATTTATTCCTCTGCAGAAGTGTCTGAGAGATGTTCAACAGCAAGTTGTAAAGATGGAATCTAACATTGAATCGGTAAGACAACTTCGAGTCCATAGACAAGCTGGAATGGAGTGAAACCAATGGTTGTTTTCACCAAAGTTCGATAATCCCAAAGAGCGGAGAAAAGAATGTGGTGCCAGTTGGATTTATGATCTCTAACCATCCGATGAAGCATAGTTTTCAAAACTTTGTTAATAGCCTCTACCTAACCATTAGCTTGTGGAAAATACGACATAGAGTTTTCATGGTGAAAACCTAGCTTGGCACTTAGTTCCTCCATCATTTGATTACAGAAATGGGATCCATGATCAGTAATGATGGAATACGGGACTCCAAATATAGATATGATATGATTGAACAAGAAGAGAGCAGCAGTCTTACCATCTTCTGCGTATGTAGGCATGGTCTCAGCCCATTTTGTGAAATAATCAATGGCTACGATGATGTAACCATGCCCCCCGGTTGAGGTAGGCTTACAATGCATGAAGTCAATTCCCCATTTGGAGAATGGGCCAATGGTAATGATGGGGTGTATGGGAGCAGGATGGGTGCGCTTTTTAGGGTATAAGTATTGACAAGGTGAGCATTTCTTAACAGCCTCATGACAGTCTTTAAAGACAGAAGGCCAGAAATAGCCAGCACGAAGGATTTTCTGGGCTATAGCCATCCTAGATAAATGACTGCCACATGCTCCAGAGTGGCAATCATTCAACATATGCTCAGCCTCCTCATGGGTGAGGCATCACCGAAGAATAGAGTCAATCCCATGTCTATACAAGGTATCATTCAGGATGAGGTAGTACTTCGCGTGGTGACAGATACGGCGGCGATCATCATGGGATAAATGCAGCTGAAATTGTTGTGTTTGGAGATAAATAAGAAAATATCCATACCAAGGATCGGTAGTGCTAATCAGGAACAAGAATTCATCCGAGAATGAATCACTGGGCTCATATTCCGTCGAAGCACAGGGAAGATCACACATAAGCTCATCAAAGACCAAGGATTTCTTTGATGTGGCTTTGGCAAATTCCAGATCAAACTCTTGAAGTATGACTATCCAGTGGGAGTACTTGCCCCCAGGCACCTGACGAGTCAGGATGTAATACATAGGGTTCTAGTCTGCCAATACAGTGGTAGTCTAGAGTAGAATGTAGTGACGAAACTTTTGTATATCAATGACCATGGCCAATGCTAAATTTTCCACACATGAATAGTGAGTTTCGAAATCCATGAGATTCTTATTGGCATAATAAATCACATGCTACTGACCGTGGAGATTTTCCTGCACTAAAACCATAGTGATGGTAGTAGATGAGGTAGCAATATACAAGAGAAAGTCCTTTGAATAATATGGGGGGTGTATCATGGGTGAATGAGTCAGAGCATGCTTAATATTATTAAAGGCACATTGGCCCTGGTCATCCTAGAAGAATGGAGTGTTATTCTTAAGGAGACGCATATAACCATGCATTTTCTCTGTGAAATTGCACACGAAAAAGCGGAGAAAGTTTTCCTTCCCTTGAAAACTTTGGAGTTCAAGGAGATTAGTTGGGGCTGGTAGATCTAGAATGGCAGAAATTTTCAAAGGATCGATCTAGATGCCATCTTTGGATACCACAAAACCTAGCAGACGTCCAGTCTCAATGCAAAAAATACATTTATGCGGATTGAGCTGTATATTATAATGACGACATCTTAAGAATATCTCTCTAAGATGACTAGGGTGGTCGTCCCATCGCTATGAATGAGTAGGGAGGTCATCAAGGTACAGTTCAACAATATGTTTAATATCATGAAATGCATAGGTACATTGCGTGCTGGAACGTGGCTCCAGCATTTTTCAAGCCAAAAGGTAACTTCTTATATGCAAAGGTTCCCCATGGGAAAATGAATGTTGTCTTGTGCTGATCAGAGGGTAATATATCAATCTGATTATAGCCAGAGAAGCCATCCATGAATGAAAATATGACACTTCCAGCACAGTTGTCGATAATTTGATCGATGTCTGGAGTAGGAAAGTTGTCCTTAGGACAAGCTTTATTCAAATCCATAAAGTCGATACAGACTCTAATGGTGCCCTTGTTTTTTATTGACAGGGACAACGTTCGATACCCATTCCATTAGGGGTATAGGATAAACAAACCCAGCTTTGAGAAGTTTCTCAATTTCAGCTTTAATAGTTGTGGCCTTCCGAGGATGGACTTGCCTTATTTTTTTCCTGACAGGTTTAGCCGTGGGATAGGTTTTAATCTCATGGACCACAATGGATGGGTCAATCCTCGGCATCTATTCCTTGTACCAAGCAAAACTATCATGGTATTCTTTGAAAAGTGCCTTATAGGCTTCAGATTCATCTGCCGAGCAGTTCTGCCCAACATGAACATGCTCAATAGTATTAGGCTTGGTTGATATGTCAATCGGATTCATCTGAGTAATGTTGCAAAGGTTTCATTCAGAATCTGTATCTTGCAACAATATAGGACTTTGGGGTATGTTGACAATATTAGTAGGAAACAAGGATGCAAAATCATGGCTAATCGAACTGATGTTGGGGAGGAACATGGATCTATGATGGTGATCCTCCCAAATGGACTCATCCATATTCATGATCTCCATAAAGGACTCATCGAAAGGAAAAGTCTCAGAGAGATAATCTAGAATAGGAAGAGAAGGTCCTAACCAGTACGGTAAATGGTAAGGATCCGAAGCCACTAGATGAAGGTCATCAGTGTGATCATCAGACAAGGTTTGAATAGCGGCATATAGTGCTTCATGTGAAATCAATGAGGTGGAATCAATAACAAGTTTACCCTTAGGCTCATAATTGAATGAGGTGATCATATGGACTATTGTAGTATCCGTGCTAGGAGTGGATGGAAAAATCTCCATAAGGTATGAATCCTTCAACATGCCTACCCCAATTGACTAGTAAGGAGGAAGGGACTGGCCTAACATGGGGATGTTATTAGCCATGGAGGGAGTAACATCCGACGTATGATCGATAGTAACAATTCTCCCTAGATGAGAAAATTGGATTGTTCAGAATACTGTTAAGGCTACAATAGTCATGGCATAGAACCAATTTCTTTCTACAAGGAGGCTGTAATCTAAGGGGGCATCTACCACTTCTACTTGAATGGAAACAGTTTTTCCCCCCAGCTCGACCGCTAGGGCTGATATGAGACCATGGGGTTGGAAACCCCATCCGTCAAAGGATTTAAGGGTCGTAAGTGATGTTACAAGCTCGGGAGAACCGAGAGCCTTCCAACAAGATAGAGACAAAACCAAGGTTGAAGCTCCTTCATCTAGTACCGTTCGAAAAACCTTCTTTCCAACTACTTTTCGAAAAGCAAGTTTATGTGGTAACCTAGAATTATAGTTCTCAACATTGAAATGAATCAAGTTAGTATTATCTGGGTCTAAAGCTCCTAATGTTGTTAACAAGTTTTTGCGTTGTGTAGGGCAACTTTGGAGTACTTCTAAGGTAGATATTGCACAACGCTCTTGAGCGAGATATTCAACTACATTATAAAATTAAGCACCTTGGGCATTAGGTTTAAATACTTCCTTTTAAATAGTACTCTTAGGTGGACGCAAAATCGTGTCGAGAGTAGGCTTGTAGATAGATAAGGGAATAGTAAACAAGGATTCCAGAGAACTAGTAGAGGGAGCTTTCCCTGAAGAGGAATGATCTTCTTTCTTATCTACAGGTTTGTCATAATTTTGACTTCAAGTTTGCAAATTAATGGTATCTGAGGACATCATACGAATTTCCTCTGATGAACTGGAGTTACCCTGATAGACATGTGGTCTATCAGTTGTTGTTGAGAGGGAAAAAGATCCGTAAGTACTGCGGGTGCGGGATTGGACTTCAGAAACTGGGAGATTTCATCCCGAAGAGGACACTCCTTTGAAAAATGATCACCACCGCATAGCAGGCAAGGATATTTTTCCTTTCTTTTCCCTTTATCGTTATCACTGTTGGTTGGTCTTAGAGTCTCCTGTTGGTTTCCAGGTTTTTTATTTCTATTTTCACCTTTCTTTTTATCATTACCTGAGGTTTGAGTATTTTGAATAGATTTGACCTCAGCAGAAACCTTAGGAGTTGAAGGAGTAGGGGTGTCAATTTGGGGTTGCTTGGCAGGTTTCGCTGCTGATGGGGACTGGATTGAACCAACAATCCCATCAACAGGTAGTTCTGCTGGTGGCTTGGTGGGATCGATGCTTGGGCGAGGAGCTTCAGGAATCAAGTCATAAAGTGTTCCAGACTGGGAATAGACCAATTCTAGATACTGAGCTTGACTAATAGCCTGCTCTTCAGTAATGACACCACCCATAGCCACATCTTGGGCAATAGGAGGCAACAAGGATTTGGTAAACCAATCAGCTAATAACTAATCCAGAATAGGGTCCTTAATAAGCCTTCTCCGCCTTCTCCACTTGTGAATATGATCGGATATGTGGGTGGAGGTGTTCTGTTGCAGAGAAGTTAAAAGATCAATGTCTGTTTCATAATGAATAGGGAGCTGAAAGTGTGTAAGAAACACAGTTGCCAACGAGCCAAAATCCACAAACGAATGTTGTGGGAGTTCAATGTACCACTTCGTGGCTGTACCGGTCAAAGTTCGCTGAAAGAGTCATAATTGAACGGAGTCATCCATGAGGGAGTTTGAAGAACACCAAAAATGGAATGTCATAACATGGTTCTTCAGATTGTCTCGCTGCTTCCCATAGAACTTTGGGATATCCAATGGTAACTTTACCGGAGTCGGAGGCCATGAGGGATTGTGTCGAATGGGGTCATTAATCAACTTGGATAAGTTAGGTAAGTCCATAGTTACTAGGAAAGGTAACTTCCAGTTGGGTTGCACATACTGGTAATATTGATATGGCATATAATTACCAGTAGAACCATAAGTGGACTGAAAAACAGGTTGTTGTGACGAAGAAATACCGGTAAATCCACTCGCAGGGGGTTGATTTCTGGGATCGATACTGTTAGGAACACTAGGGCCTCCAGGAGGAGGACCACCAGGTCTATCAAGACCACCAATACTATCGGGACCACTAGGACCACCAGGACCACCAAGAGGCAGACCATCAAACCCTCTAGAGCCACCAGGAGGTATGCCTCCAGAGCCTCTAGAACCACTAGGCGGAGGGCCACCAGACCCTCCAGAGCCATAAGGGAGAAAGCCACCAGGCCCCCTAGGACCACCAAGACCACTAGGACCATAAGGAGGAAATTCACCATGCCTCCCAGGACCATAAGGAGGAAAGTTGCCAGATCCTCTAGGACCATTAAGCACACAAGGGAGAGGACCTCCATAAGGTGGTCCTCCAGCACCTCCCACAGTATGTATAGGTATCCCCCCCATAGCTAGCATGTAAGACCAGTTGAGTTTCCCCCATGGTGTAAAATCATTACTAGGGTATGGAATTCCAGCATAAGGTATCCTTGTAGGATTAGGTGGATGATTAATATTACCTAGCATAAAAATTGTGAGATGTTCGTAAAAGAAAACATATCATGCAGAAAGAAGTACATAAGTTTCAAAGAAAATTACCTATTTCCCGTCCTGGTTTCATCCGATTGTAGTTGTAACAACCCAGCCAGCTGTGACAGCAATGGCTATGACATACAGCGGCAATGGCCAGCTGCACGACAACTAGATGCAACAAGCCAATTGCAACACCACATAGCTGTGACAGCCAGCTACATGACAACTAGTTGCAACAAGCCAGCTACAACAAGCCTAGCTGTGACAACCGGCTACAACACACAAGAAACTTTCCGTGCTATGAGAAAATTGGTTTATTGCACTTTTATTGATTTAAAAATCAAATATCTTGGAAACATTGTCAATGAGGCATGCTTTTAAAAAATTTGTGATTCATGAGAAATCACTTCAACAACAAAATTGACGATCTTCGAACCTGAAAAATGATAGTACTAAACCTGCAATCAAACTTGTGAGATTATTGTAAAATGCAGGAATTAGTACGAAGGCAAGTGAATTGAATTTCAAAAATGAAGTGTGTTTTTTCCTTTGTCTTTGTGTGCTGTCAAAGTGACTTGAAGAAAACAAATTATCGTATAGCGTAAAATTCATGCATTTGTATTGTTTTCGGGAATGTAAGAAACTCCATTTGCAAATACATACATATATATATATAAAACAAAACAAAAACAACTAAAATAAAGTGTTGTATGATTCGCAAAATAGAAATAAAGAATTCAAATGAAATTGCCAACACGGACCTAAGTGTATTTATGATTATCAATTTCTCCATTTGAAAGATATTGCTATGATCATAATTTAAACAGCATCAACAAATTGAAATGAAAACATCAATGTATGTATATGATTTTTTAGCAAATGCGTGTTTGGGTCTTAGATGGAAGCTCGGTGTGTGTGTTCTTAAGACACTTCTTTCTTGAGAGTTTCTAAGAATTAAAAAATAATACAAATTATGCCAATCTGCAAAAATAGGATTGCATTATGTCATTTTACCAACATGAAGGGAATTTAACCAATCAAGCAGATTCAAGCGGTTAAACAACCAGCTGCAACAGTGAGCTGCAACAACCACTGGTAGCTGCCCCATATCAATTTGCTTCTCACCTTCCTCCTTTTTGTGGTGTTAAGACTGGTCCAATTGCTTCTGTGATTATAATATTTTCAATTGATGCTTAGAGGCTTTGTTCAGCCTTTTTTTGTTCTTTGTTCAGCCCTTTTTCTGAGCTTTGTCCAGCCTTTTATTTGTTCAACCATTTTTTTGAGCTTTGTTCAGCCCTCTTTTTTATCCTTGTTCAGCCTTCACAAAACTATGTTAATCCTTTATTGTCACAGCAATGGAGTTTACTGTTTCAGCTGCTTGGAACCGGTCGCAACAGTAAATCTGGAAAATACCCTCCTGAAGAACCAGCTGTATATGGCAAATCGTGGATTTGTTTGGAGATTTCCTTGAAATAAAAGTAAAAGAGGATGTTATTCACAAAACCCATGTCTTGTATTTTCAAAATTATTTTCCATATGCCTGAAAATTGAGACGCGGGTCAATGTGTTCTTATCTGGGATGCATTTTTTTGGTTAAGGCTGTAACTTCCATTTGCAAACCATTTGTTGTAGATTTGTTCAATTCCTTTCCATTTTAGATGGATATGCAATACTCACCTAACTACCCAAGCCTAGGAAAATAATGATTGATTTTCTTATTGAGTGTATTTCTTCGTGATCTACAACAAGATGAATGCATCACCAATTGGTCAAGGTGCTTTCCAAGCTGGCCGAGAGAGCTAACTATCTCTTTATTTTCTTGTTTTACGCAGATTTAATTGAAGGTATAAAGATTAATTTGATTAAGTTTTGGATGAAGGTGAGATATGGCATCGCTACCACTCAACCATAAATAAACCAGACTTAGAAGATGTACTTCAATTGTGACACAGGCTTAGCCACTATTTCAGTTTAAAACTTTCAAAGAATGCACTCACATCCCATATGAATTTGCAGGCCAGTTTTATAAATTGAAAAAGTTTTAGCAAATGGAGACAAATTACTTTCACATTGAGGCATTAATTTTTTTTCATTATGTTTCAGCTACAACTGTTATAGCTAAAACATGTTGGGCCGGCGTAGACTTCCTGACAGTGTTTTGGTAATAACTTCTTTGTTTCACGCCTGATTTGAATGATTCCAAAGCCAAAATAAAGTGGATTCATAGGGATACTTCCAGTAGAAATAGGTTTTAAAAATTATATGATATGGTATGTCATATAATCTGAGTAACATCCTGCATCCTAATGTTGTTTCTGAGTTTCAGCTTAGACCAACGGTCACTATTTTGAGTACAATGTTTTCGTTAAAATATGGATTGATGTGATTCCAATTGGATATGAAAATAGATTTATCTAGGTATCTCCAATAGAAATACGTTTTGAATACAAGAAGAATTTATGAGTCAAATATGCCAATGAACAGCTGAGAAAGCAGAGTTTTTAGAGTGTAGATTTAGGATATGTAGTTAGTATTTTGGGCATATCTCCTTTGTACGATATCGGAATTGAATGATTCAAATTTTGTTGTAAAATATATTGATATGAGAGTATGCATTAGAAACATGTTTTTAGAATTCATCCATTAGGTCTCCCAAAACATGACTGTCCCAACTATGTTCTTGAGTTGTCTACTCCACCCCCAATCAATATTTTGACCATATCTTTTTCATTTTAGAACCAAATTGAAGAATTCAAATTGTATTGGAAACTAGAATTAAAGGGATACTTTGGATAGAAACAAGTTTTAAAACTAAGCCCTTATGGTCCCTAAAAATAGGACTATCCGACTGTGTTTTAGCGAATTTAACAAGCCAAAATGCCAAAAAAATGCAATAGATTTATGTTGTTTCAGCTTGGAGTTGCAGTTGCTTTTCAACATTATAATTTCATCATTTGTTCAGCATAAAAATGAAATTGCAGACTAGTTTTATTTTACAAATTGAAAAAGGTTTTAGAAAATGGAGATAATGAATTGCAAAATAAAGATGAAATCAATTAAGCATGTTGCAAAACATTAATCATTCATTCCTAAAATTTTTAGAAAACATCCTACTTTCTGATCCTCATGATCGCATGAAGTGCGGAGGAGAGCATACTTATTCTAAGTGAAAGTAAAAACTGAAAATAAAATCCTACCTACTCTATGCTAATTGGGAACTACAAAACTATTACGTGTAGTTAAATATCCAGTGTAGCCATTCACATAACAGCAATAAGAATATGTTTAGTGTTAATTTTGCAAATAGAAGATGAGGATAAACCAATATGTGTGAAATTAATTGTTGTAATTGTGAATTAACTAGAAAAAAAGAAAAACTAAATTGTTCTAAAATCGTACTCGCTTGAAACCATCGTTCTATAGGGCTTTCGTAGGCATAGTTTTCACTCTTCAGATCATGCTGCAACTCCTCGTGGTCCTCCTCGATCTCTTGTTTGCATGATTGTTCTCCATCAAATGTGTAGGATTCTTTGTATGCTAATTCTTCATCTATTTCTGGAGGAGTAATTAAGCTCTCGGCTACTGTCAGGATCTCCTCTTCGAAAGAAGAAGAGATCCCTACTTTTGCAAGGATCTGAGTGAGCTATTCCAAGATTAAACTCATTGTTAAATCATTTTGAAAAAGGGATTCTTACAGCACCCAAATCTAAATGAAAAATTTAAATAAACACTCTTGCTGAAACAAATTAAAAAAACACTATGTACAAGAAAAACAATTACTCTTCACAGTTGCGAGAAAACACACTTCCTGAAATTGAAATTCACACTTGCATAATTGAAACACTCTTTGCAGAAATTGAAATTCACTCATTACATAAATTAAACTTCACACTCTAGTGTACGCTTGCAGAAAAATCAAACTAAACTTCAATCCATCATGCTTCCCCGGCAACGGCGCCAAAATGTTGGGCCGAATTAATGTCATTTTAATTATATTGTAGTAATTCCCCAGCCATTTAATTTGTCAATCCGAGGTTCATATACTTGCGAAGCACATGCAAAGTATATGTAGGAATGAAGTGAAATTAATCTAATCTAACCCCCCATGAAACTAAGACTAATCTAATCTAACCCCCCTTAAGCTGAACAAGCAATTGCTAATCTAATGCTAAAAGATGAAACACACAGCTGAAAGAAAATTGAATTAAAGAAATACAACATATGAAGAGAAACAAGACAACACGTGTGAGTTCACATTAATAATCAATCAATCTTAATTTTCATCACAAGAATCAATGACAAATCATGAAAGCATCAAAACCAAGATTATGAACAAAAGCTAAGAATTTTCTTCTCCATATTAAAAAGTCAAGACTAACTTCTACAATCTACTATTCTCTAGGATAATCTAAGATCTAAGATATTTTAAGATAATCTAGGATTTAATATTATTGAAATGAAGAGAGAGCACTATCTTTTATACATGAAGGAAATAACCATCTAATAATGAGAGATCCACTATTCACTCAACCACTCAACTACTTTCCTAAGAGGGTCATGTCACAACCTAATCATGTGCACATGGAAACAATACCCAAGAATAAAAAGTGATTCTAGAAATGAAACCAAATGTACAAGGAATAATATGACCCTAGGAAGAGGTCAAGATCTGTTATACCAAAATCCTGTCACCATCATGTGATAAGACATTTGACATACCTATTTTCCCTGAACCCCAGCTTCTGGAGTGGAAACTAAATGGTTTTTCATTAATCTTACATGAAAATCCCCAGCATCATGCATGCCCCTTTATCCAGGAGCGGTACTCTTATTCGCACCGCCCATACGTTGTTTCCCATAAGCGGTGCCACTGCTTATAGCCCTTGGTCCATGAGCGGTTATTACTGGAATCGCTCTGTCACTGAAGGAAAAACGTGCTACCCTGGGTAAAAAGGGAAAAAGATAAGCTTCTCGAGGCTTCTAGATGATAAGCCTTGAGATATCCCTTATCCCTACTGTAGTGGGTCAGTTGAGCTCAAGATCCCCCATCCTAGGATCTTGGAGGCCACCTCACCCTTAAATCTCTCAACCTATCCTATCCATCTAGCGATGATCCCTTCAAATCCTCCACATATCTCTCACTAATCCTCCACATGTCTCTCAACCAAATCTCCATGATCTTCTCCTTGGAATATTCTTTGCATAACTATCTCCTTGAAATGGTGGAGGAGATATATGTGAAGTCTTTTCTTTGAATTAATCCTTCACATATTCCTACACATTACAAAGCTCATCCATACTTTAAGATATTAGTGAAAAACATGTTAATTTTTTAATATTTAATCATAAATTCACTTATAATACTAAAAATAAATAAAGTGTAAATAATAAGGTGAAACCCACATATATGTATGGAAATGGTATGATAAAAGGTTAATGGGACGATGAAATGTGAGGAATAGCGGAAGATAGAGTGGATGAAAAAGTGACATTTCGGAGTCGCAACAGGTATTTTATGAATTTGTACATTTACATGGTATTCAAAAACATGCTCTATGCTTGACCAGCACAATGAACCATAGGCATCAAACTTGATGACCTATACAAAAAATACTAAATCAATGAAAGGGCCTTAGCCTTGAGCTCCTCACCATGATTTAATTATAATATATACATCATGTTAAAAATCAATACCATGGGGTCAAAATTGGGCACACATTCGCCTCCCCCTTGGTGTCAAAATCAGGGTGTTACATTCCCCTCCCCCTTCATTAACACTTTCCTCAAAGCTTTACAACATTGAAAAAAAATGGATGTGCCAATTGCATGGCATCCTCCAACTCCCAGATAGCCTCTTCAGGACCGTAGTGCTTCCACTGCACCTTCACCTGTCCAACGGCTCGATTCTGGAGCACTATGACCTTCCTGTTGAGGATGTGCAATGGCTCGGTTTGGAACTCTCCCTCGGGTTCCACCTGAATCACATCCCAATTTATAACATGGTTAGGATCATGTACATATTCCTTAAGCAAAGAAACATGAAAAACATTATGAGCTCTAATGCTAGCAGGAAATGCGATTCTATATGCAACTAGACCTATTCTTTCAAGCACTTCAAATGACCCACAATATCTAAGTGACAAATTGGAACAAATTCCAAGCTTCAAGAAACTCTTCATTGCACTCACTCTAAGATAAACATGATCCCCAACACTTAATTCTCTATGCACTCTATGCTTATCTGCATAGCTTTTCTGTCTGTTTTGGGTTGCTTTCAGATTCTTCCTGATATTTGCAACCTTCTGCTCCATTTCCTTGAGTAACTCTAAACCAAGCACAATTCTTTTCACTGGATTACCCCAAGTCATTGGTGTCCTACACCTTCTTTCATACAAAGCTTCATATGGACTCATTCCCAAGGATGCTTGTTGTCCAGTATTATAAGAAAACTCTACCAAGTGTAAGTAATCTTCCCACTTTTATGGTTTTCCCATCGCATACATGTGAAGCACATCTTCCATCACTTGACTCACTATCTCTGTCTAACCATCAGTCTGGGGATGGTAGGAAATATTGAAGTTCAACTTTTTACCCAAATCTACAAACAAACCCTTCTGAAAATTGGAAGTAAACTTGGGATCCCTGTCAGAGACTATTGCCTTAGTCAATCCATGCAATATGAAAATCTCCTTCATAAATATTTTTTCAATGGAATCAGTTTTATATGTGGACTTAACCGGTATAAAATGTATTTCCTTTGTCAACTTGTCCACCACAACCATGATAGAATAATTTTGTCTCCAATTCATTGGAAATCCTATAATAAAATACATGCAAACAACTTTCCATTTCCATTCTGGAACTAGAGAAGGCTGCAATAACCCTACTGGGTGTTGATGCTCAACCTTCACCTACTGACATTTCATGCGCTTTGAAATATACTTAGCAATGTCCTTTTCCCTTACTGGACAAAAATACTGCTTTTTGGTTGTAGCAATTGTCTTTTGATATCCTCGATGACTAGAATATGGAGCTTGATGGATCTCATCCATAACAATTCTCCTCAAATCTGCTACATTTGGAATTTAAATTATGTTTTTACAAGTAAGAATTCCATCCTCTTCCAATTTATATACCTCATACCTCTTTTCAATACTTTGTTGCAGCAATTTGTCCTTTATCTGCTCATATATTTCATCTTCAACAGTATGACTAACAATCTGTTGTCTCAAATCTAACTTCAAAATACTGAGAGATGCCACAAGGATTTCATGCACCTTCCTACTGAGTGCATCAACCACTTTATTCTCTTTTCCTTTTATGTGTTTGATCTCAAAATCCAACTCAAATAAAACTCCAGCCATCTAGCTTTCCTAGCATTTAGAGTTGGTTGACCAAACAAATATTTCAGACTACAGTGGACTATCCTTAACTCAAATTTTATGCCCATCAAGTAATGCCTCCAAATATTGAGAGCATGTACTATGGTTGCAAGTTCTAAATCATGAGTGGCATTGTTCTTCTCATGATCCTTCAGCTTTCTTGACTCATAACATACCACGTGGTTGTATTGCATAAGAGCTCCTCCAAGTCCTTGACCGCATGCATCAGTACACACAACAAAATATTTTCCAGGGTCTGCACTTTTCAGAACTAGTGCACTTGTAAGAAGATGCTTCAACTGCTGGAAGCTTTCTTCACATATTGGTGTCCATTCAAACTTTATTCCCTTATTTTGCAAAGAATTCATGGGATGTGCAACCTTGTAGAATCCTTTAATGAATCTCATGTAGCATCCTGTAAGTCCCATAAAAGATCTCACATCTGTCACATTTCTTGGGGTTGGCCAATTCATAATGGCTTCAATCTTTTCAGGGTCCACAGATATGCCATCATCTAAGATATAATGTGACCCAAATAATGAATTCTATCTTTATAGAAGTCACATTTCTCAACTTTGCATACAACTTATTCTCCCATAGCAATTTCAATACCAATATCATATGTTATTCATGTTCTTCCTCTTTATTAGAATAAATAAGAATGTCATCTAGGAAAACAAGAAAAAACTTGTCCAAATACTTGTTGAAGACACTATTCATGGGACACATAAATGTAGCTAGTGCATTTGTGAGAAAAAATGGTACCACTACAAACTCATAATGTCCATACCTTGTTCTGAAGGCTTTCTTATGAATATTTGCATCCTTGATTCTTACCTTATGGTAACCAGACCTTAATTCAATCTTGGAAAATACCTTTGCTCCTCTCATTTGATCAAATAATTCATCAATTCGAGGTAAAGGATATTTGTTCTTCACAGTGACTTTGTTCACTTGTCTGTAATCAATACACAACCTGAATGTACCATATTTATTTTTCACAAACAGAACTGGTTCTCCCCAAGGGGACACACTTGGCTTGATATATTTCTCTTCCAACAATTCTTGCAGCCACATATTCATCTCTAGCAATTCTAGTGTGTTCATCCTGTAGGGTGTCTTGGACACTCGTACTACTCCTGGTGTTAGATTTTTAACATTAAGCTAGCATATTATTAGGATCTGTAACTAAGAGAACAACAAGCACATCAATCAAACACAAGAGGCAATGAACACAGTGTTTTTCCTCGGGGAATCCATAAATGGAGAAAACCCCACATCTTCCTCAGAGATAGAATCAGCACCAAAAGTAAAACCCGAAGACATAAAGATGATCTCCTGACATCAGCAATCTCTCTCTTGCCCCAGCAACTTCTCCTCTCACTCATGCACCCCAATGAGTGAGTGTGTGTGCAATAAATAGAGAGGCTCAATCTCTATTTATATTCTTTCATTCACTTGAAACCCACTCCAACATGTCAGCCTCACTTAACAATTACTTACTAGAGCCGACATCTCTAGGAGTGTCTAATAACCCTAGTGCCCCACAACTTGTGGGTACTTTGCCTCCTCCGACCAATAAGGAGGTTTATCCTTAACACAATGGTGAGGAATATTTCCCCGACTTACAATGACTCACCTAGGGTCGAATTCTCTAGGATAGTATAATAACCCTAGGGCCCCACAACTGTGGGGACTTTAACCCTTAACCAATAGGAGGGTTACCCACAATGACTATACATGACTTGTTTATATTATAAAAACTTCCCGGAATAAACATCTGGGTATGACATGACTCAATTACATTACAGACACATCCCGGAATAAACATCGGGGTACAATACATAATATATATGGATGAATACATTCTGAAGTTACAAATACATTAACACTCCCTCTTAACTAGGAAGGTATTCTCTCGACACAATTTATCAGCACTAGTCTTCTTCTCTGGATCATCTCATCATCTGCATCTTCAAGTCATCATCATCTTCAAGTCATCTTTATCTTCAGTTCATCTTTATCTTCAAGTCATCTTTATCTTGATCTGGATAATCACTCGATCTGGATCATAATCACTGGATATGGATCATCACTTGATCTGGATCATCACTGTTGGATCATTACTACTAGATCATCATCAATGGATCTGGATCATCACTCGATCTAGATCATCATCATTGGATCTAGATCATAACTCGATATGGATCATCTCTAATGGAACAACATCACTAGATCTGGATCGTCACTCGATTTGGATCATCACTCGATCTAGAGCATTACTCGATCTGGATCATCACTACTGGATCTGGATCATCACTCTATTTAGATCATCTCGGAGACATCATAACTGGATCTAAATCATAGCTCGATCTGGATCATCATTGGGTCATCATCATATGTGCTATCTCATGATTCTTCTCGTCATAGGAAGTTCTACAGAGACAGCCCTTTTTCATGTTGGTTGTAGGCCTACCTCCTTGTAGGTATTTGGTAGCCCTTATATCTGACCCTAAGTCAGAATGGCTAGGACTCACATCTAACCTTGACTCGTCAGAAAGGCACTCAGTCGTATACTGAGGGTTCCCGATAACTGACTAGGTTCCTCCATTCAGAGAATGGTAGTAGCCCTTACATCTGACCTACTCATCATAATGGCCAGCACTCACATCTGACCTCCTCATCAGAAAGGCGGTAGACCTTACATATAATCATGTAGGACCTAATCCTACAGTCACATCAGAATGGCCAGTACTCACATCTAACCTACTCATTAGAAAGGTGGTAGCCCTTACATCTATGTAGGAGCTCATCCTATATCAGAATGGCCAGCACTCACATCTAACCTCTTTGTCAGAAAGGTGGTATCCCTTACATCTATGTAGGAACTAATCCTACATTAGAATAGCCAACACTCACATCTGACCTCCTCGTCAGAAAGGCAGTATCCCTTACATCTATGTAGGAACTAATCCTACATCAGAATGGCCAGCACTCACATCTGACCTCCTCGTCAGAAAGGCGGTATCCCTTACATCTATGTAGGCACTAATCCTACATTAGAATGTCCAGCACTCACATCTATTAGGGAAGGAAGAAATCCTCTCACCATAACAGAATGGCAACAGCCCTTATATCTGATCAAGTGGGAACACATCCATCAATCAAATCAGAATGGCCATGCGCTCACATCTGATCATGTAAGACTACACCTTACAATCGTCTCAGAAAGACCCTCAGTCCAAGACCAAGTATTCCTTGTAACTCACCAGGAAGATCCATTCCAAGAATGGCAGTATCCCTTATATCTAATCATGTAGGAACCAATCTATCACATGCCCCAATTTTTGTGAAAAAACAATTTTATATTATTTTATATTATTTGAAGACAATATGTTAAATTTTATGCTAAGTTAAAATTGATGACTCATCAGAGTCAAGGATATTTAATGTAATTCTGAATATTTTTATTATAAATAAATAAAGGTGGAGACAACACCTTAGGAGAGCTGTTAAAAGAGTGTTTACTGGTCAAATTGGTGGAGGAGACTGGGTGGAGAGAAAACAGACATGTGGCAGCATCCTCAAGCCACTTCCAACTGTTGCAGGTGGAAACCTCCCTACATTTGGGGTCATGATCCCCTAAGAAAGTGGGATCAGAGCAGGTCGCTCAATTAATGACAACTAACCCAAAAGACCTAGGCAATATTTAAGAAAATGTCCATTGAAGAGAGCTAAGGCGGCTCATTCTAGAGAAGTGATCATTTAGGTGAATGTACTTCAGAGAAATTCAATGGAAGGGAATTGTGGAAAGATTTTGAGGGGATAAACTGTTGAGTGATCTAGTGCAACTTTTAAGCTGAAAGATCTTACTGCTGAGTGCAGGGTGTTTTACTAAGTCATTGGACTAGTCTACTATTTGCATGCTCCACCAGTTCTCAGCCAAGAAGACCAGGAACAGGCTCGGGGGTCCCGAGGAAGCGTTGTTTGAGCACTCTCCAGGAGTTGGCAGGGAGGAACGGCCTCCTAACGCTGCTGTTGTCTATCCTAATCAGGTTCTACATTATTTTGTTTTATTGTTATAGATAAATCTGAATCTAACTGTTAAATGAATGTTTAATATTCAATTGTAAAATGTTAGAATTAGTAATCTTTTAGATTATTGAAGAAATGAATTTGAAATAGTAATGTGTTAAGATGGAAAAATAATTCTAGTCTGTGTTTTTCAACACCTGGAAGGACCAGGCCGTACTCCAGCATAGATAGAGTATTTACAATAGACGAAAGAAGATGTTAAGAGACTGAATAGAATATATATGGTTCTGCATTCAGTAGTTAGCAGAGTAACTCATTTCATTATGTAGATATTTATTAAAAAGAATAATGATCTGGTTATCTATGTTTCTTGTTTTATGTAAATATATTGGAAAAGAAATAGTAGTAAACTAGTACAGGTAGAAGGATTAAGATAGTAAGAAAAGATCTTAGTAGATAAGATGTTGTGCTTACAGATAGTAGATTATCCTTTTATTTCAAGTTAAAATACTATGGAGGTTAAACTGTGTCATGATAGGCTAAATTTCGTTGTCACTTAGTAACTAATTGCAATGCAGTAGAAAAATCACAGTCGAGTTACATTGTTTACATTCAGTTCAGTAAAGAAATAAACTACTAATCATATAGTTTATTTTATCATAATATTAACTAAACTAAGACTAACAATTACTATAAACCAATTATGGTTATAATAAATTATTTAAATTATAAATAACAAACTAAGTTACAAAATCTATGCTTATCTTTTCAAGAACTCTATGTAAATTTCTATCTGTCATTTAGTAAATAAAAACAATAAGAATAAGATAATAACTAATATAAAAATAAACATCTATCTATGTGAAGAACTATTTTAAATTATCAAACAGGTTTGTACCTGTAAAGGTAAACTACAGGGTCGAAACCCTAAACTAAATTTTATTGTTACAAATAAAAACAGTTAAGCTAAAATCAATTTACTTGGATTATTTTAACCATAACAATTAAACTAATATAGACTGGTTACATTCCTTTTCAAATATATATATATATATATATATATATATATATATATATATATACAAATTTAAAGTATCATATCACAACACACCTGTAATCATATTAATTTAACCTAATTAACAAGTAGCAGAACTATTTAAAATAAATTGAAAATTTTATTTAGATAAGGGTTTCTTTCAGGAAAACCCTAGCTCATATTTCTCCAACAAATAAGTAAATTTATAAATTACTCTTTGACTAAGTTACAGTCTTAATTAAAAACAATAATCGAATTACAAAACATAATAAACAGTAAAATTCTTTATTAACAATCGGTTAGGGAAAACCCTAACATATATAGAGTCACATATACAGTATACTACAAAATGAGTAGGAGCTCGAAGACAAAACTGTCTTAAAAACTAATGTATTACATTGACAGGTCGTAATGCTAGAAATTAAAACTAATTACAACACCCAGTGCAAGGCCAAGACTACCCAACGACGAAGCGAGGGTTTGTAAACCAAATAGAACCAACAACTTTTAAAAACAAGAAAACCAATTATCTAATGGTGAAACTGGACAAGCCTCCAAGCTTAGGGTTTCACCATAGACAACCCTATTACAAGTAGGGTAAGAACCCATTCGTTGAACCCAGGGCTTACCGGATTCAATCCATGAGTCTTCGAAGACAGCCAACATTATCTTCATCATCGGTTGCAAGCGCGGTCTCAAGATCCTGCAAGGAGAACACATTACAGAGCGTTAATTACAAAACTCTTTATTTATTATAGACCCTACTGTAAAAATATGATTTTACTGTGAGTCCCTTTTCCGAAAATAAAACTAAATAATTACCTTATCAAAGAGTAATGAACAGTCTAGCGATGGGAATGTCACCAACCGCAGAGTGTGCATACAAAATCCCAAACCCTATGATGCAGATGGAGCACAACCAACAGAGGTGAAGCTTATCTTCTCACCGTAGTTACAGGGCACATGGAAGGCAAGAAGAAGCTAAAGATAGGCTGTGAACAAGTGCAAACAACCTGTGAACTCTTGCAAGATAAAACCCACAACTACGAAGGCTAGCAACAAGACCGAGCCCAAGAGACTATAATAACGTTAACCCAAGCGTTGGAGCAAGCTAGAACAGGAGGAACACTCACAACCACCATGAAAACCTTGCATAGTAGCCCGAAGGCTAGCGTGAAATTCATAGGGATAATGAAAAAGGGTTTAGGGTTGCAATAGATTTATATCTCCAATACACAGACAGGAGGTGACCACGTGCCCTCAAATATTTCAAACGATGCATGGGTCGATTCCAAAGTTTCCTGCGGATTCAATCATTCAAATTATTACAACAATGATTTGTTATCAAACTTTGTATGAGCTATTATATATGCGTACACATATATGTCACCACAATATTCATATATATAAGCCTTAACATAATGTTTGATAGCTCGATTTTGATCATTTGGGTAAAACAATAATTTGTAAATGTGGACCCTAGTGAAAGGTGGTAACCATTTTGATGTTATGGAAATGTCCAAGTCAATTTTCTTAGAACCCTTCTAATTACTATAGGTTTATATACTTGTAAACATTGTGGAGTATGCATGTATTATAGTCCGAACTTATCATTTACAAACAAACAGCTTGGGTAGCTATAAAATATGAAGTTGGATAACATAACAAAAGAGTATAAACAAGACTTTTACCAAGTTTGATTTTGGTTTAAACTTTCTTAGACTTTAGTTTCTTCTCAACCTGTCAATACTAGAAGTTACCATATTTGTTTATGTTGGATAATATAGTTGTGATTGTGCAAAATAACCTGTACTTAGCATAGGTTAGAGTTTTGATCATAATAGAAAGATCTACCAAATAGTTACTATTGACATAAACTTAGTGTAAGAGAGACATTATGGAAATAATAAAAATTACAATGGAATAACCTTACTCAAGTCTATAATCATTTTGAAACAATACTGATTGACTTAGGTTTAGGAAGTAAGTGCAAACGATGCAGTTATGTATACATTAATCAAGCCTATAATATCAAGGAGATTTATAAGAAGTAAGTGTTATCCCTAAAGTTGAACCTAGACTACAGGGGTTCAAGCTTAAAGAAATATTTTTCAAAAATATAATTCAATGAAATCAAGGTAAAAATTTGACTGGTATGTAATTAAAGATATAAGGAAATCATATAACGATTAAAGAACTATACAGAATAAAACAGAATACAAAATTCAATATCAAAGGAACTACGAGCATGAATTTATGAAATGATACTGACTCTGTCATTAAAAGTCTAAAAGATAATTGTATTTCACCATAAGAATCATGTAATGGGATTCAATTGACCATATACAGGATAAATTACAAAAAATACAATTCATAAAATACAAAGTCAACTCATAATCATAATCATATCAAAGCAGAACCTGCATTGAAGATGCAGAGAATTTCATGTCATACATAATATCATCAAAAATGGATTTCCATAACTCCAACTGCCACCCCCTTGCCATATTACATATTACAGTATTTATAAAAGCTCAATACCAAGAATAAGCTATTTCTATTTTCTAGAAGAAATCTGGACAAACTGTCAAAAATATCTAATTGATGGAGTTGTTGAAGTGAGATCTCATTGAATTATCTTTGACTGATGAATCCCCTTCCACTTGTGCATTGAATCTTCTTCTGGATGCTAACTTTATGCTTGAAAATATGGAAATAATAAATCCATTTGATAACTCAACTACCAACTATTGATATCAGGTGTCCTGGAAATATGGAAGTGATCCTTTTACCAAATCTTTGAATGCCACATGATGTAATAGATTGGAATTAAAGATATATTGCAACAAAATATGGAACTGCCTCTCAATTGACCACTATAACTTGAAATTGTTGGCTTGATCCTTGCCACTTGTATTTGAAGGATCGAATGATGCCTAAAATATGGGGCTACTCCTATGATTACTAATTTATCTCCTTGAAGATGTCGATATGCTCAAGTCGTTGGCTTAAATTCTGGAACCAATATTTTCCAGCTGTCCCAATATTTCCTGAATGAATAACATTACTCTGCCACCAATCTCATCAGGGGTTGTTTCCCACATACATCAATTAATTGCAGGAACCAACAACTTACAACCATGCTGGATTCTTCAAAGGAGAGACACTGGCTTTAACCTGTAAGTAATTTTGGAGACTATATATACCCTTTACTCTTCCAGTGCCACTCATTTTATAGCCACCAAAAGGTATACCAACATCAAAAATGTCAAAGCAATTAACCCAAACTGTTCCTACACGTAAGGCATGAGTAAGAGTGTTCGTGGTTTCTATACTCTTTGTAAACACTCTTGCTTCTAAGCCATAACAACTAGCATTCACCCACTTTATCACTTTGTTTAAATATTTGAATTTCATAATTGATTAAATAGGGCCAAATATTTCATCAATAGCTATGGCCATGTTATCCCCCAAAATGTTATTCCCATACCTGATCTTCTGAGAAAATTGTAGGCATAATATAAAGGACCAGGAATTTCAATGAACTTCCCGACTACACCACTGATAGGAATATGGAAACAATGGTAGTCTTGTGGAGCCAGGTGAAATATCACCAAATATCCTTCACCAAACTTTCTTGAATATGTTTCATCTCCTAAGAGACCTCGCACAGAAAATTTACGTCCCTTTATCCAGAATCGTTTGCTGTCATCTTCTGACTGAAATGCCATCAATCATGAATCAGCTCCACAGACAGCAACATGGTCATTGTCTTCATATGCAATAGGTCGCGCACCTGGACTAAGCTCTCTTATAAATAATTCATTGAAAGTCTTTAAATGTTCAATAGGATATTTAAATTCATCCACATTGATGTAATCCTAAAAACAAATCAATAAAATTTGGTATATTTTTGGCAGAATCTCTGGTTTTCATGTTCTCCCCTTGCTTATCTGACATCCTTTGCAGAAGTTCACGTGTACCTTCATTAATAAGAGTAAGCCCAAGTCTGGACTGGTAAATAGCCCTTAATGACAAAACAATTTTGCGATCTATCAATTCCTCAACTATCCTTTTTGTTCTCCTATCAAAGACCAAAATATGTGAAGCATTTGACCTAGACTTCAGGCCAACATCATAACTTGAAATATGAGCCCATTCACTTACTTTGAACATCCATCCATAGGATGCTTTCTTTTCAGTAAAAAATCCTCCAATCATGATCTAGTTTCCAGTTCCCTCATCGAAGCATAGGCTGACATGAATAATGTCATTTAGACTATCCGATACACTTAGATCCTCCCCACAAACTAGACACCTACTGATTAATATTTCATTCTCCTGATAAGTGGCAAGAAGGTTAGCAAGCTTAAGTTATTGGCCATTTTAATTGTTTATAGCAAATCAACTTCTGAGGCATGAAAGATATTGCATAATGATGATATAATATCACCCCCCTGTTACAAGTTTTCCACCACTCTCTTTCCCAGCCTTAATATAATGCAGAATTTTGTTAAACTACTCCTGGTCAATCTGAGGACCTTTCTCAACACCTTTCCTAAAGGGATCACCAACAACACGACTAAGGCACCATGCTTTTTCCTTTTCTACAAATTCATCAAAACACACAAATTGTAAACTTTTCTTCCACATGAGTGCCATCATGATTGCTTTTCTATCTGATCTCCGTATTCAAATTGAAACCTGAGTGGGCACTTTAACGTTTGGATGCTTCCAGAAACTAAAGATTTGTAGGAGCAGATCTGATGATAACATTAAGTTTTCCCTACAAGATGTAAATGACAATCATTTTGGTACTTTAGTAAAAACTACGATATTGTATGTGATTACATTAGTACATGCACTACGTCGTTAATGTAAATAAGGAACTGATAACTTATTAGTGAGCAACTAGTTTGTACATATAAGTAATAGGTTGATATTTTCCGTAACTAGTAAGTTAAAAATAAAATCAAATCGTATATTCTATTGAGAATCTTTGCTATCAGTATTGATAACAGCTCTTCCATGAATAAAAAAAAAATAGTACGAATAAGTATAATATTTGCAAGTTAAGCATGTTAAAATAGAAATGAATATGCGACAAAGATTACGAGCTTAGATTTCACATTAAGTAGCTTTGGTATCGATAAGCTTGATTAAGAATGACAATCGTTTATATGAACTTTGCTTACAAGAAAAACTGGAGAAAATAAACTACTTTACCTCATTGAAGTTGCTTGGAAATTATGAGCTTATTTTACTAGCATGTTATTTTGCAAATAGAAACACTTCTTGATACTCTATGAATTTAAAATGTCTACTTGTTCGATCATACCTGTAAACCTGTAAGAACCAACAATCTTTCTGCATTAGCATAAATGCTAAGTAAGCCCAGGATTCAAAGTTAGATTCCACCTACTTGCCATAAAGTAGACTCATTAGTAAAACTAAAAGAAAACAGTATGCAAGTAAATCTTATTTATGTTATGAAAAAGAAGTTGCTTTAGTTAACATAAATTGAAAATGTGTAATACTAATTGTTAGACTATTTCATTTTATGCTAACCATTAGCTGTTAGTAAGCTGCATATCCAACATTTTATGTTATCTCAAAATTTTAAATTTTTGTGAAAATTTGGGGTTTTGACATGTGGTATCAGAGCACAATGTTTAAACACTATGCCTTGATGAAGCCCAACTAGCTTTTATGAAACAGTGATTTTGAATTATTTTGCTGATGTATTTTCTTTTAAATATTATTCAACAAAGAAATTGTTTCTAAAGTTTAACAAACAGGTATAGAAAGGCTGGAGGAATATGCAGAGGAGGAATCTCCATTTACTAAACCAGAAAACTTATCAAGATATCCTATACCAGAAGATTTGACCACCAATTCCTCAAAACTGTTACAAACCGTAAAAGACCTAAAATCTGAAATGGAATCTGTAAAACAAGAGAATCAAAGGATTCTAAGGGCTTAGGAGGAGATGAATCAGGTCCTAACAAAAAGGTTTCAAACCGAGGGTAGAGGTAAAAGAACTGAATCAGAAGATACAAGTCATCACCATAAAAATAAAAAGATTAAGCAGACTAAAAATGAAAGCATCTCATCTTCAAAGGTGTTTGGTGAGCAAAGTAATTTTCATTCTACTAGTGATAGTAGTGATTACAACCATTATACTAAAAAGAGAAAATATAAACCCTATGAGGAAATTGCTAGGGAATTCAAAAACATAAAACCACCAACATTCAATGGAGAGACTGAGAAGGGGGAGGAAATGGAATCCTGGTTATCTGGGATGAAAAAGTACTTCTAGATCTATAACTATTCTAACCAATTAAAGGCTAGAATGGTTGTCTACAATCTCTCAGTAAAGACTGATATTTGGTGGCAAGACTTGAAGAGAGTGAAGGTAATAAAAGAGAAGAACGTAAATTGGAGTACCTTTAAGAGGTACTTTAAAAACAAATTTCTGTCTGAGTAATACTATGAAGAGAGAGAAAAAGAATTTTATGAGCTTAAATTAGGATCAATGACTATGAAAGATCTAAACAACAAGTTTTTAAGTCTGCTTAGGTATGTGCCATACCTTGTAGATGAAAAACCAAAGGTACAGCAATTCCTCAACTGTCTACCTTATCATATTAAGGACAAGATTGAGTATGACAATCCAAAGACGTTGGAAGAAGCCATGAGGAAAGCTAACTTCTGTTATGAACAAAATCGAAAGAAGGAAAGCATGGGAAACTGGAAGGCCAAGAAGAATAATAACCATTATGATCAAAAGAAGAAAGAATTTGTGCCCAACAGAAATTCTAATAACAATAAAGCCAGAATTTTTTCTAACAAGAATTTCCAAGGGAATAAGAGTAATTCACCAAGCAATCAGAATAATTCTAAGGGTAAATAATTTGCTAATAATCATGGTAATTACACCAATAACTTTGAACGTAAAGAAACTATAAAGTGCTGGGAGTGTAATGGCCCACATTATGCCTCAGTCTGTCCTAATCAGAAAAAGACTGTCAGTATATTCATACCATACAGGAGGAGATGACTGTTGGAGAATTAGTGAGGACTATGGCCAGAATCAATGCCGCCTTCGAGAATCGATGAGCAGAATATAAAATTTCCATGGTGGAAGTAGAAGGTATAATAAACCAAACCCCTATAACTATTTTGATTGATCCAGGAGCTAGTCTCAGTTATATTTCACCTAATCTGGTAGAAAAATATAAGTTACCTGTTGAAAAATTTGAAAATTCTTGGTTGGTTTAGTTAGCCACTTATGCTAAAAGGAAGGTAACTTGTTTTGTAAAAGAATGTGCAGTAGTTATGGATCAATTTGAAACTGTTATAAAGCTTAATGTATTACCTCTTAGTTCTTATGACTTACTCATCGGTATGGATTGGTTAGAACAACGTAGGGTAATTTTAAATTGTTATGATCAAACCTTTACGTGTATAAACAGTGATGGAAAACCAATAAGTGTAAAAGGAATCCCTAGAAAAACCACCATAAGGTAGATTTCTGCTCTGCAGCTTAAGAGATTTGTTAGGAAGGGTTGTAAATATTATGCAGTAACAAGAACTGATGAGGAGAATCTAAATAAGACAGATAAATTAAAATTGGAAGATATACCAGTTTTAAGAGAGTATGCTAATGTATTTTCGGAATAAATTCCAGGACTACCTCCGAAAATGGAACTAGATTTTACCATTGAGTTGGTACCTGGTGCAGTACCTAGCTCAAAGGCCCCTTATCAAATGAACATACTTGAACTTAATGAATTAAAATCACAATTAAAAGAACTTATTGATAAAAAGTATATTTGACCTAGTGTGTCTCCTTGGGGGGCACCTTTCAGAAAAAGGACGGAACCATGCGACTTTGCATAGATTACCGTCAGTTGAATAAGATGACTACTAAAAATAGATACCCGTTGCCCCACATAGATGATATATTTGATCAACTACGTGGAGCCACGGTGTTTTCAAAAATTGATTTAAGGTCTGGATATCATCAAGTTAGGATTAAAGATGAAGACATCTTTAAAACATCTTTTAGAACTCGATATGGCCATTACGATTTTGTTGTCATGCCATTCGGGCTTACTAATGCCCCAGCTATTTTTATGTGTTTAATGAACAACGTTATGCATAAGTACCTAGATAAGTTTGTAGTCATGTTTATCGACGACATATTAATCTATTCAAAAACTGAAGAATAACATAAGAACATTTAAAAATTGTTTTGCAAGAGCTACAAGAACGTCAACCCTTTGCAAAGTTTAGTAAATGTGATTTCTTCAAAGATAATAGTTAGTACTTAGGTCATGTGGTGACTAAGGAAGGGATTTCAGTGGATCTCGAAAAGATAAAGGCAATCAAAGATTGGTCTGTTCCTAAGGATGTAACTGATGTTCGATCCTTCATGGGAATTACTGGTTATTATCGGAGGTTCATTGAAGGTTTTGCGAGAATCACAAATCCAATAACTTCTTTGCAGAAGAAAGGAAAGAAATTTGATTGGAACTAGAAATGCAAGGAAATCTTTAAAAAGTTAAAAACTTTATTAACCAGTGCACCTATTTTAAGGATAGCCGATCCAAATAAAGATTTTGTAGTGTGCACTGACGCCTGCAATGATGGTTTAGGCAGTGTTCTGACTCAAGAAGGGCATGTTATTGCCTACGAGTCTAGGAAATTAAAAATTCATGAAAAGAATTATGCAACTTATGATCTAGAATTAGTTATTGTTATACATGCTCTAAAGATGTGGCGTCATCACCTAATTGGCAGAAAATTTATTTTAATGACTGGCAATAAATGAATAAAGTATCTATTAGATCAGCCTAATCTAAATGCCATACAAGCTAGGTGGCTATCCTTTCTAAGTGAGCACGATTTCTAAATTCAGCACATTAAAGGTAAATAAAATAAAGTTGTTGATGCATTAAGTAGGAATGCAAGGCTGAATTTCACAGCAATTATCAGCACTTATACAACAGATCTAGATGGACAGCTTAAAATAGGGATAGAACAAGATGAAATTTACCAAAAATTACAAGCTAAAGCAAAAGAAAATCCAACAGAAAGCTTAAGTAAAGGGTACAATTTGAATGCAAAATAATTTTTACTGTATAAAGACAGAATATATGTACCTAATGTACCTAAAGTTAAGTTGTTAATTTTGGATGAAATCCATAAAACTCCATACTTAGGTCATTCAGGCTATCAAAAGTCTATAACTATGTTAAGAAAAGAATATTTTTGGCCAAATATGAAGACTGAATTAGCAGAGTATATCGCTAGATGTTTTGAATGTCAGCAGGTGAAAACTGAACATTAACACCTAGCTGGACTACTTTAGCCATTACCCATTCCTAGTTGGAAATGGGAGATAATTAGTCTCGATTTTGTTACTGGACTGCCTAGAAATCAGAATTTAAATGACTCTATCATGATAGTGGTCGATAAGTTAAGTAAAGAATCTCACTTTATACCTATTAAAACTATGTATAAAGCTGCAAACATAGTTGACATCTTTCTAAAACAAATTTTCTGACTGCATGGAATACTAAAAGTCCTAATCTCAGATAGAGATCCTAAACTTACAGGTAAATTTTGGATTTTTTTTTTTAAAGGATTAAACAGTACATTAAATTTTAGTACATCGTTTCATCCTCAAATAGATGGATAAACTGAAATAGTAAACCAAGTACTGGAAGATTTATTAAGAATGCATGTGAAAGACCAGCTAGGTAAATGGGAGGATTATTTGCATCTGGTAGAATTTGCTTATAATAATAATTATCAGGCATCAGCCAGATTTAGTCCTTTTGAAATCTTATATGGAAGGAAATGTAATACTCCTATCTCTTGGAGTAATCTGGTGGATAGATTAGTATTAGGTCCTGAACTATTAAAGGAAATGGATGAAATTGTGAAGCAGGTACATGGTAATCTGAAAGTTGCGCAGGATCGACAAAAAATTCAAGCAGGCCTTTAAAAGAACTCCAAAGGAGTTTCAGGTAGGTGAACATGTGTTCATAAAGGTGAGGCCTAAAAAGAGCTCCCTAATATTGGGAGGTTGTACAAAACTAGCACCTCGTTACTGTGGTCCATTTGAAATACTGTCCAGGATTGGACAAGTAGCTTATCAATTAGCGTTGCCACCAAATTTAAGAGTACATAATGTTTTTCACATTTCTGTATTAAAGAAATATGTCCATGATGCTACTCATGTTGTTAACTAGAATGATATATAGGTGGAACCAGAAGGAGATTTTCTAGTTGACCCGGACTATATCCTCGGGTGGAGGGAGCACACACTTCAGAACTGCACCATTGGTCAGGTGAAGGTGCAATGGAAGCACCTTAGTCCAGAAGAAGCCACCTGGAAATTGGAAAGTAAAATGCGAGATGCATATTCAATTCTGTTCCAGGGGAATTCTGAGGATGAAAAATAAATAACCTCGAGGACAATGTTATGTTCTAAGGGGGTGTGTATGTCACATGCCCCAATTTTTGCAAAAAAACAATTTAATATTATTTGATATTATTTGAAGACAATATGTTAAATTTTATGCTAAGTTGAAATTGATGACTCATCAGAGTCAAGGATATTTAATTTAATTCGAAATATTTTTATTATAAATAAATAAAGGTGGAGACAACACCTTAGGAGAGCTATTAAAAGAGTGTTTACTGGTCAAATTGGTGGAGGATACTGTGTGGAGAGCAAACAGGCATGTGGCAGCGTCCTCAAACCACTTCCAACAATTGCAAGTGGCAACCTCCCTACATTTGGGGTCATGATCCCCCAATAAAGTGGGATCAGAGCAGGTGGCTCAATTAATAACAACTACCCCAAAAGACCTAGGCAATCTTTATAAAAATGTCCATTGAAGAGAGCTGAGGCGGCTCATTCTAGAGAAGTGATCATTCAAGTGAATGTACTTCAGAGAAATTCAATGGAAGGGAATTGTGGAAAGAGTTTGAGGGGATAAACTGCTGAGTGATCTAGTGTAGATTTTTAAGCTGAAAGATCTTACTGCTGAGTGCAGAGTGTTTTACTGAGTCATTGGACTAGTCTACTATTTGCATGCTCCACTAGTTCTCAGCTAAGAAGGCCAGGAATAGGCTCGGGGGTCTTGAGGAAGCATTGTTTAAGCGCTCTCCAGGAGTTGGTAGTGAGGAACGGACTCCTAACGATGTTGTTGTCTATCCTAATCAGGTTCTACATTATTTTGTTTTAGTTTTTTAGATAGATAAATCTAAATCTGACTGTTAAATGAATGTTTAATATTCAGTTGTAAAATGTTAGAATTAGTAATCTTTTAGATTTTTGAAGAAATGAATTTGAAATAGTAATGTGTTAAGATCGAAAAATAATTATATTCTGTGTTTTTCCACACCTGGAAGGACCAGGCCATACTCCAGCATAAATAGAGTATTTACAGTAGATGAAAGAAGATGTTAAGAGACTTAATAGAATAGATATGATTCTGCATTTTGTATTTAGCAGAGTAACTCATTTTAGTATGTAGATATTTATTAAAAAGAATAATGATCTGGTTATCTATGTTTCTTGTTTTATGTAAAGATATTTGAAAAGAAATAGCAGTAAACTAGTACATGTAGAAGGATTAAGATAATAAGAAAAGATCTTAGCAGATAAGATGTTGTGCTTACAGACAGTAGATTATTATTTTATTTCAAGTTAAAATACTATGGAGGTTAAACTATGTCATGATAGGTTAAATTTCACTATGTCACTTAGTAACTAGTTGCACTGCATTAGAAAAACCACTGTCGAGTTACATTGTTTACATTCAGTTCAGTAAAGAAGTAAAATCCTAATCATATAGTTTATTTTATCATAATATTAACTAAACTAAGACTAACGATTACTATAAACCAATTATGGTTATATTAAAGTATTTAAATTATAAAGAACAAACTAAGTTACAGAATCTATGCTTATCTTTTCAAGAACTCTGTGTAAATTTATATCTGTCATTTAGTAAATAAAAACAATACGAATAAGATAATAACTAATATAAAAATAAATATCTATCTATGCAAAGAACTGATTTATAATTATCAAACAGGTTTGTAACTATAAAGGTAAACTACAGGTTCGAAACCCTAAACTAAATTTTATTGTTACAAATAAAAACCATTTAGCTAAAATCCATTTACTTGGATTATTTTAACCATAACAATTAAAATACTATAGACTGGTTACAGTCCTTTTCAAATATATATATATATATATATATATACAACTTTAAAGTATCATATCACAACACACCTGTAATCATATTAATTTAACCTAATTAACAAGTAGCAGAACTATCTAAAATAAATTGAAAATTTTATTTAGATAAGGGTTTCTTTTAGGAAAACCCTAGCTCATATTTCCCGAGCAAATAAGTAAATTTATAAATTACTCTTTGACTGAGTTACAGTCTTAGTTAAAAACAATAATCGAATTACAAAACATAATAAACAGTAAAATTCTTTATTAACATTCGGTTAGGGAAAACCCTAACATACACAGAGTCATGTATATAGTATACTGCAAAATGAGTATGAGCTCGAAGACAAAAATGTCTTAAAAACTAATGTATTACATTAGTAGGCCATAATGCTAGAAATTAAAACTAATTACAACACCCAGCGCAAGGCCAAGACTACCCAATGACAAAGCAATGGTTTGTAAACCAAATAGAACCAACAACTTTTAAAAACAAGAAAACCAATTATCTAATGGTGAAACTGGACAAGCCTTCAAACTCGGGGTTTCACCATCGACAACCCTATTACAAGCAGGGAAAGAACCCATTCGTTGAACCCAGGGCTTACCGGATTGAAGCCACGAGTCTTAGAAGACAGCCAGCATTATCTTCATCACGGGTTGCAAGCGCACTCTCAAGATCCTGCAAGGAGAACACATTACAGAGCGTTAATTACAAAACTCTTTATTTATTATAAACCCTACTGTAAAAATATGATTTTACTGTGAGTCCCTTTTCTGAAAATAAAACTAATTAATTTCCTTATCAAAGAGTAACAAACAGTCTAGCGACAGGACTATCACCAACGGCAGAGTGTGCATACAAAATCCCAAACCCTACGATGCAGATGGAGCACAACCAACAGAGGTGAAGCTTAGCTTCTCACCATAGTTACAAGCCACAGGGAAAGCAAGAAGAAGCTAAAGACAAGCTATGAACAAGTGCAAACAACCAGTGAACTCTCGCAAGGTAAAACCCACAGCTACGAAGGATAGCAACAAGACTGAGCTCAAGAGACTATAATAACATTAACCCATGCGTTGGAGCAAGCTAAAATAGGAGGAACACTCACAGCCACCATGAAAACCTTGCATAGCAACCCGAAGGCCAGCGTGAACTTCGGAGGGAGAATGACAAAGGTTTTAGAGTTGCAATAGATTTATATCTCCAATTCATGGACAGGAGGTGACCACGTGCCCTCAAATATTTCAAACCATGCATGGTTCGATTCCAAAGTTCCCTGTGGATTCAATCATTCAAATTATTACAACAATGATTTGTTATCAAACTTTGTATGAGCTATGATATATGTGTATACATATCTGTCACCACGATATTCATATATATAAACCTTAACATAATGTTTGATAGCTCGATTTTGAACATTTGGGTAAAACAATAATTTGTAAATGTGGACCCTAGTGAAAGGTGGTAACCATTTTGATGTTATGGAAAAGTCCAAGTCGGTTTCCTTAGAACCCTTCTAATTACTATAGGTTTATATACTTGTAAACATTGTGGAGTATGCATGTATTATAGTCCGAACTTATCATTTACAAACAAACAGCTTGGGTAGCTATAAAATATGAAGTTGGATAACACAACAAAAGAGTATAAACAGGACTTTTACCAAGTTTGATATTGGTTTAAACTTTCTTAGACTTTAGTTGCTTCTCAACCTGTTAATACTAGAAGTTACCATATTTGTTTATGTTGGATAAGATAGTTGTGATTGTGCAAAATAACCTATACTTAGCATAGGTTAGAGTTTTGATCATAATAGAAAGATCTACCAAATAGTTATTGACATAAACTTAGTGTAAGAGAGACATTATGGAAATAATAAAAATTACATTGGAATAACCTTACTCAAGTCTATAATCATTTTGAAATGACACCAGTTGACTTAGGTTTAGGAAGTAAGTGCAAACAGTATTCCATGTGAAACGATGCAGTTATGTATACATTAATCAAGCCTATAATATCAAGGAGATTTATAAGCAGTAAGTTTTCCCTACAAGATGTAAATGATGATCAGTTTGGTACTTTAGTAAAAACTACGATATTGTATGTCATTACATTAGTACATGCACTACATCGTTAATGTAAATAAGGAAGCTGATAACCTTTTAGTGAGCAACTGGTTTGTACATATAAGTAATAGGTTGATATTTTTCGTAACTAGTAAGTTAAAAATAAAATCGAATTGTATATTCTATTGAGAATCTTTGCTATCAGTATTGATAACAACTCTTCCATGAATAAAAACAAATAGTACGAATAAGTATAATATTTGCAAGTTAAGCAAGTTAAAATAGAAAAGAATATGCGACAAATATTACGAGCTTAGAGTTCACAGTAAGTATCTTTGGTATCGATAAGCTTGATAAATAAAGACAATCGTTTATCTGAACTTTTCTTACAAGAAAAACTGGAGAAAATAAACTACTTTACCTCATTGAAGTTGCTTGCAAATTATGAGCTTATTTTACTAGCATATTATTTTCCAAATAGAAACACTTCTTGATACTCTATGAATTTAAAACGTCTACTTGTTCGATCGTACCTGTAAACCTGTAAGAACCAGCAATCCATCTGCATTAGCATAAATACATTTTTTTCGGTAGAATCGTTTAATGGTCTACCACCTTCCACCTTACACACTTTCGCCTTCCGCCTTCAGAATCTAGGAACATAACGTTCGGTGGAGTCCTTCAACCACGGTTCCACCTTCCTCCTTTCTTCCTTCTGCCATTCCACCTTCCACCTTCAGAACTCGGAATTCGAAAGAACAACTTTTGACAGAATCATCTATCAATGGTTCTGCCTTCCACATTTTTCCTTTCTTCCCTCTAGTGTGGAGCTCGGGAATTGAAAAACTATCAAACGATGGAAACCTTTATCCTCGTTTCCTCCTTCAACATTCTGGCTTTCCACCCTTCAGTGCGGAACTCGGGAATCAAAAAACTTAACTTTTTCCTTAGAACTTTTCTGCACTTCCGAATTCCACTTTCTGACCTCGGACTTCAGAAATCAGAAATTTAACTTTTTCCTTAGAATGTTTCTACACTTTTCCGCTTTCACCCACCACCTCCTGTAGGCGGATCCCGGGTAGACAAAACCCACATTCTCTCTTGTTCCAACTACTCTCTTCCACCTTCTGCCTTCCATGGAAAAATTTCAAGTGGTGGAATCACTAAGTCAAATGCATTATGACTCTGTAACAGGCTTCTAGCCTCCATGAACTTAGGAAAAATCCATTGAAACATACAAGGAAAATATAGATGCAAATGCAGGAACATTCATCAACAGTAAAATCTACTGAAACATTACAAGCATTAATAATATTCATTCATTCAACCATTCATTAATTAGCAAACACATTGCACAATTAAGGATAATAGAGATACTTATCTTGATGATGAATTTGTCCCACAACTAGCTATGTTGTTGCAACATTCCACCCAACCATAGGCCAATGTGTTCATTAATATCTCAATGCCACTGCCACCCCCGAGTTGGGCATGATTTCCAAAAGGAATTATGGAACAATAGGCTCACACATAGCCAACGCACATCAAAACACATTCAAACCAACCTACAATTGGGTTTCTCAAACAGTCCAGCCAAGCCAATACAAAATTTAGTTTCACAGGTTGTTAAAGCAATGATTCACAAATAGCCAAATGCATATCAAAACTCAGCCAAAGGTGCTAACAGTTGGGTTTCTTAGGATGCTAAGGAAATGGAAAAGTATAATGACTAAGCTAGTGAGCTCAACCACATAGTTATGGACACCTACACTAGATCTATCCATCTTGGCATTCCACAATACCTACACACCCAACACAAGGAAGTATTCCCTTCAGTACTACACCATTCCCTCATTCCATACCTTCTCTTCCACTACCCTTCAGGGTGTGCATAAAGGATTTTTTGGCCCCTCTTGATATCTTTGTGAGGTTCCTCTCTTCACTAGGTTTATCAACCAATTATGGGCCTCTTTCACTCTTAAGTCTTCAGACCAAAATAGGGATGCACATCACAACAACCCATAAGGAAACTCAGCAACAAGTGAGCCTTGTTATCTCTGTGTTACATAGTGAATTTTGTGTTGCTAGAGCCTAATTATCTTCTTGATTCATATACATTAGGATTCAGTTGTGTTTGTACTTTAGTTTTATATGCTTTGCAGGTGGACTATACACACCTCCTAGTGGGGGGGTTCCTTGCAAAATGTTGTACTTTCATAGTCAATGTGAATCGTTCTTTTGATGACAAATATGATGGCAAAAGTTATGTAAGGATTTTAGCCCTAGAATGAAACCCTCTTTTGTATGAGGAATTGTATTGTGCTTGTGTTGTACTATGAAAGATGAGACTATGAGAGAGTGAAAAGGAAGTTGCAATGGATGTGCTTCAGGTTTTATCCCTTCATTTGTTGGACGATATAATAGAAATGAATGAAAATTTATGTGTGGACGTAGCCCATATTGGGTGAACCATGTATATTGGTGTCTCTCATGTATTGTGTTTATGTGTTTTATATTTGTATCTTGATTTATGTTGTTGTTCTGTGATCCCGTATATCTAATATAAACAATATTTTTAAAATTATATACTTGTAATTTACATAGTCGACTCTATATGGGTCATTTGTTTCATTGACAATATATTTGTCTAGACTATAGAAAATAATGTAAAAAACAAAGATATAGAGAAATATCCTAAAATGAGAAGTTTTCATGAGTTTTTACTTTGAAGCACTAGGTTTGTCATACTGAACCTAAATCTGAGAGAAATATATTCCTAACATATTCCATTGCTAACATTTTGATAGTTAGGAAAACAAGAAATCTATAAGGTTGTCCTTCAAATCCATAAATTATGATAACTGTGTAATATTTGAATGAAAACCAATCACCCACTCTTGTGTATGGGGTAAAATGTAACCATTCCTTTCCTTATGCATTCTAGGAAATCCAATTCCATGGATTATGATGTATACAATCTTCTTTACCTTGTTTGTAAATTTTGTATCATTGGAGTTTTTTTCTTGTCTTAAAAATAAGGGATTCCATTAATAAACTACAATTTCTCTTCCCTCTTCATCTAATATTATTAATCCTAGGGTCTCAAAATGCTTGAAATCCTAGTACAAGAACACGAATAATAGACAATATGGATATCTAAAGATGTGTACAAAAGGGAACTCTTTCAACGGTTGGTAAATTTCTTGGGGTAGGAAACCACATATATCCCACTTAGGGCACTCCTTGGTTGTAGGATGTATATGCTAGGAAACTCAACAGGGTTTCATCAATTTGATCGTCATCAATTTTGTATCCTAGGATTGTGCAAAGGAGGGAAATAGCCTTTCTAGAGTTTGGTTTGAAAAATATAGTCTTGAATGGGGGCTTGGAATTTGAGATGTGAATGGTTAAAAATAAGGTTTTTCCATTAGGGCTCAGAGTTTAATACCTGAGGATATTTTTCTCTCTTATTCTGGTTGGATACCTTCTCTCTTTGGTAAAAACAACATTTTTTCGATACTACCAGCCTCCTATTTAACAAATGACCCTCGAATGGTATGAAGGCATAATAGATTTTTGTCTTGGGGAAAAGAATAACAAGCACCAAGTGGTGAATTTGGGGAAAAAGACTGTTTGGGTGCATACAGATTAGGCTAGCCCCTAATCCCATAGTTTCCATGGGTCTTGGTTTCCTAATTATAGGATTCATTCCTCTTTGATGGTTAAATTTAGGTTAGACTGGGTTATTTTGATCTCTTGAATGTCGCTCTAGTGGTTGAATGTAGCCTCATTTCTAGCAGATTTGGGCTTATGGGATAACTCAGTGGTGGAATGGGACATTTTTTCGGTAGGATTTACTGGTTTGGGGTTAGAATGCTTACATTGTAGGCTAAGGTAAATCTTAGGTTTACACAGTAAAAATGGTAAAAGCACCTAAGTGCATTGGAGACCTTCTCCCTTTGGTAAACACAACATGTTTTTATACTACCATCCTTTATTTAACAAATGACCCTCGAATGGTATGAAGGCATAATAAATTTTTGTCTTGGGGAAAATAATAACAAGCACCAGGTCGTGAATTTGGGGAAATAGACTATTTGGGGGCATACAGATTAGGCTAGCCCATAATCTGATAGTTTGCATGGGTCTTGGTTTCCAAATTATAGGATTCATTCCTCTTTGATGGTTAAATTTAGGTTAGACCGGGTTACTTCGATCTCTTGAATGTCTCCCTGGTGGTTGAATGTGGCCTCATTTCTATACGGTTTGGGCATATGGGATAACTCAGTGGTGGAATGAGACATTTTTCTAGTAGGATTTACTAGTTTGGGGTTAGAATGCTTACTTTGTAGGTTAAGGTAAATCTTAGGTTTACACAGTAAAAATGGTAAAAAACCTGAGTGGATGGATGAATTACCCATAATATATGATGTGGAGGTATTACTAGACCGAGACATATGACTGGATAACTTGGATTTCACGTGTGCAAGGTGGATGATCAAATGCAAATATAGACGACTAAGTGACAAGGACATAAATTCAATGACTAAATGTCCTTTAACGGTTGGGAAATTTGAAATTTATACAAATAACAAGATAGTACTCGACGATGGAGGATGATGTGACTTTGACACCCAAGGACACTTGGAAAATGGATTTAATGGTATTGAGGTGATGTGGAATGGAATTCAGGACCACTTACTTTTTTATGAGCGGAAACCATCTCGATTTCCCAAGGCAGTAGCGCTCACTTACTGAGTGGTTTTCAAAAACGCCCTCAAGGAGGCGCGAAGAGGAATAATTGGCCACGAGTCTTGGGAGGTTTTCAATAAAACATTCCCTTGAGCCCTTTCTTCATCTTTTCATGTTACAAACATGTGATGCATGACCACCGTCAGATCGCATTTGTTTTTTTTTGCGAATTGATCACCATTTTTTTCACTAAATCTCCTTTTTGTTTAACCCCATGCTTTTAATATTCCTCGTCAATTTAATATTTTGGCTTCATGGATTATCTTGGTGCCACTTTATTTATCTAGAATGTGCCTTTCTAATGAATTATTATTATTAACCATATGATCTAATAAAGAATGATGGTTTATCCATTGCTTCTAAGTTAACGCAAGGATATTTTTCCATGGTCCATTTGCACCACAGTTTATCTAAGCCATTTATTTCTTTTTTAACAGAAACCAGAGAAATATATATATATATATATATATATAAATAGTTGAGCACAACCATCCTTACATGGTAGAAAACCCAAATTTTCAGCTGATGATATCCTTTGGTTTTCCATATACTTTTCATCAGTTGTTGTCGCCTTATTTTCATTGATTTTAGTGCCTACAATTTTGTAAATACAACGCATTCCATTTTTTATTTTTCATTCCATTTTGTAAATCCAACACATTCCATTTTTCATTTCAGACAGAGCAACTTTCATTTTTCTTCTTGAACCCTTGAAATCCAGCTCATCTAAGAGAAATATATACCTAACATATTCCATTGCTAGGATTCTGATAGTTAGGAAAATAAGAAATTTATAAGGTTTTCCTTGAAATCCATTAATTCTGATATCTGTGTGATCTTTGAATGAAAACTAATCACCCACTCTTGTGTCTAGGGTAAACTGTAACCATTCATATCCTTATGCATTCTAGGAAGCCCAATTCCATGGATTATGTTGTATGTAATCTTCATTACCTTGTTTTTAAATTCTATATAATTGGAGTTTTTTTTCTTGTCTTAAAAATAAGGGATTCCATGAAGAATAGACAAGATGGATATCTAAATATTTTTAAGGAAGGGAACTCTGTCAACTACTAGCTAATTGCTTGGGATAGGAAACCACATATATCCCACTTAGGGCACTCCTTGGTTGTAGGATGTATATGCGCTAGAAAACTTAATAGGGTTTCATCGACTTTGTCGTCATTTTTCTATCCTAGGATTGTGCAGAGGATGGAAATAGAATTTTTGGAGTTTCTCTTGAAAAACACGGTCTTGAATGGGGGCTTGGAGTTTGGGATGTGTTGGGTTAAACCAATTTTTTTTCATTAGGGCTCAGATTTTGATACATGAAGGATATTTTTCTCTCTTCTACTGGTTTGATACCATCTCCCTTAGGTAAACATGAATTTTTTTTGATACTATCAGTCTCTATTTAACAAATGACCTTCTAATGGTCTAAAGACATAATCAATTTCTCGCTTGGGGGAAATAATAACAAGCACCATGTGGTGAATTTGAGGAAATAGACTCTTTGGGGGCATACATATTGGGATTTTCCCTAATCCAACAATTTGCATCGCCATTTGTTTTCAAAATATAGGATTCATGCCTCTTTGATGGTTAATTTTGGGTCCTACTAGTTTATTTCGGTGTCTTGAATGTCTATGTTGTAACGTCCCCATACCCCATAATGAATATAAATTAAAAATTTTGCTTCAAGAACCCTTGTTCTTATTTCAAAACATAGAGCATGGATGTTAACACACTCTTCAACATTCATTCTTAGTCTTAGAACCACTATAATAGGATTTTCTCCCTTGACATATCCCTTCTGCGACCAAAAACGTGTTTTCTTCATTGAACCTGTTCTTTCCGCACTCCACCCTCCGCACTCCCTTTTATTTTTTTCAGCTGTGGAATATGGGAACCGAGAGCACAATGTGTGATGGAGATATTCAACTCATGTTCCACCTTCCTCCTTCCTCCTTTGGAGCTCAGAAGTCGAAAATACATTTTTTTGATTGAATCGTTTAACGGTATACCACCTTCCACCTTCCACACTTTCGCCTTCCACCTTCAGAGGCTAGGAACATAACATTCAGTGGAGTCCTTCAACCATGGTTACACCTTCCTCCTTTCTTCCTTCTGCCATTCCACCTTCCACCTTCAGAACTCGGAATTCGGAAGAACAAATTTTGACGGAATCCTCTATCAATGGTTCTGGATTCTGCATTCTTCTTTTCCACCCTCTAGTGCGGAGCTTGAGAATTGAAAAACTATCAAATGATGGAAACCTTTATCCTCATTTCCTCCTTCCACATTCTATATTTTCTCCCTTCAGTGCAGAACTCGGGAATCAGAAAACTTAATTTTTTCCCTAGAACTTTTCTGCACTTATGAATTCCGCTTTTCGACCTCGAACTTCGAAAATCAGAAACTTAACTTTTTCCTTAGAAATTTTCTACAATTTTTCACTTTCACCCACCACCTCCTATAGGCAGATCCCGGGGTGTGAAAAACCCACATTCTCTCTTGTTCCAACTACTCTCTTCCACCTTCCACCTTCTGCAGGAAGATTTCAAGGGGCGGAATCACTAAGTCAAATGCATTCTGACTCTGTAACAGGCTTCTAGCCTCCATGAACTTAGGTAAAATACATTGAAACATACAAGGAAAATATAGATGCAAATGGAGGAACATTCATCAACAGTAAAATCTACTGAAACATTACAAGAATTCATCATATTCATTCATTCAATAATTCATTAATAAGCAAACACATTGCACAATTAAGGATAATAGAGATACTTATCTTGATGATGAAGTTGTCCCACAACTAGCTATGTTGTTGCAACGTTCCAACCAACCATAGGCCAATATGTTCATTAATATCTCAACACCACTGCCACCCCTGAGTTGGGAATGATTTCCAAAAGGAATTATGGAACAACAGGCTCACACATAGCCAACGCACATCAAAGCACATTCAAACCAACCTACAGTTGGGTTTCTCAGACAGTCCAGCCAAGCCAATAAAAAATTTGGTTTCACAGGCTGTTAAAGCAATGATTTACAAATAGCCAAATGCATATCAAAACTCAACCAAATGAGCTAACAGTTGGTTTTCATAAGACGGTTTTCATACGATGATAAGGAAATGGAAAAGTAGAATTACTAAGCTAGTGAGCTCAACCACAGAGCTATGGACACCTACCCTAGATCTATCCATCTTGGCATTCCATAATATCTACACACCCAGCACAAGGAAGTATTCCCTTCACTGCTACATAGTTCCCTCATGCCATACCTTCCCTTCCAGTGCTCTTCAGGGTGTGCATAAAGGATTTTCCAGCCCCTCTTGATATCTCTGTGAGGTTCCTCTCTTCACTAGGTTTATCAACCAATTATGGGTCTCTTCCACTCCTAAGTCTTAGGACCAAAATAGGGATGCACATCACAACAACCCATAAGGAAACTCAGCAACACATGCTTCACTATGTAACATGGAGAAAACAAGGCTCACTTGCATACCACAATGTCACTCAGACAAACACTATGGAACCACACTTCCACGACTCAAGATATTTGAACCACCACCCTGCGCGTCTCCATAGAAATTGGGAAGGAACGAATGGTGAATGATAGAATGATAGAATTCCACAATGAACGCTGGGGAACAAAAAAATATCCCCTCAAATGAGGAAATATGGACCGACATGCATCACGTGCTTCCTTACATCAGAAGCAAGATCATAGCTTCCTAGACTACAGACTTGCTCAAACACACAATTAGACTGCCATGCATTTCTCTCCCCAAGGCATTAACTACCTCAACCAACTTCTAGAAGAAATGAATGATTGAGGACAAAGGACAAAAAGGTAGTTGACGGTTCATGGGTTTCCCCATTGACATCTGGTCACACCCTATTGGCTCAGGGGGTTTGACTAACTCCCTTCCATATTCCTTGTGAAATCATTCCCCCATCTGTTCCATGTTGCAGTGCATAGCTATTTGTGGTATTTTATGAATTTGTACATTTACATGGTATTCAAAAACATGCTATATTCTTGAACAACACAATGAACCATAGGCATCCACCTTGATCATCTATATACAAAATACGAAATCAATGGAAGGTCCTTGGCCTTGAGATTCTCACCATTATTTAAATATAATATATACATCATGTACAATTTCAATACCATGAGGTCAAAAATGGGCACACATTCCCCTCCCCTTGGGGTCAAAACCGGGGTAATACATTCCCCTCCCCCTTCATTAGTACTGTCCTTAGCGCTTTACAACATTAAAAAAAAATGGATGTGACAATTGCATGGCATCCTCCAGCTCCCACGTAGCCTCTTCATGACTGTAGTGCTCCCACTACACCTTCACCTATCCAACGATCCGATTCCAGCGCACTATGAACTTCCTGTCAAGGAAGCAAAATGGATCAGTTTTGAACTCTCCCTCGGGTTCCACTTGAATCACATCCCAATTTATAACATGTTTAGGATCATGTACACATTTCTTAAGCAAAGAGACATGAATAATATTATGAACTCTAGTGCTAGCAAAAAATGCTATTCTGTATGCAACTGGACCTATTCTTTCAAGCACTTCAAACATCCCACAGTATCTAGGTGACAACTTGGAACAAATTCCAAGATTCAAGGAACTCTTCCTTTCCCTCCCTCTAAGATAAACACGATCCCTGACACTGAATTCTCTATACACTCTATGCTTATCTACATATATTTTCTATCTGTCCTGGGATGCTTTCAGATTCTGCCTAATATTTGCAACCTCCTGCTCCATTTCCTTGAGTAACTCTGGATCAAACACAATTTTTTTCACTGGATTATCCCAAGTCACTGGTTTCCTACACCTTCTTCCATAGAAAGATTCATATGGAATCATCCCCAAGGATGCTTGCTATCCATTATTATAAGAAAACACTACCAAGTGTAAGTAATCTTCCCACTTGGATGGTTTTCCCATCACATACATGCGAAGAATTTCTTCTAGCACTTAGTTCACTCTCTCTGTCTAACCATCAATCTGAGGATGGTAGGAAATGTTGAAGTTCAACTTTGTACCCAAATCTGCAAACAACCCCTTCCAAAAATTGGAAGTATACTTGGGATCCCTGTTAGAGACTATTGCCTGAGGAAATCCATGCAATATGAAAATCTTCTTCATGAATATTTTTGCAATGGCATCAGTTTTATATGTGGACTTAACTGTTATAAAATGTGTTGCCTTTATCGATTTGTCCACCACAACAATGATAGAATCATGTTGTCTCCAAGTCATTGGCAATCCTGTAATAAAATCCATGGAAACAACTTCCCATTTCCATTCCGGAACTGGAAAAGGCTGCAGTAACCCTGCTGAGTCTTGATGCTCAACCTTCACCTACTGACATTTCATGCTCTTTGAAATATACTCAGCAATGTCCTTTTTCATTCTTGGAAAAAAATATTGCTTTTTGGCTGTAGCAATTGTCTTTTGATGTCCTTGATGGCCATAATATGGATCTTGATGGATCTCATCCATAACAATTCTCTACAAATCCGTTACATTTGGAATATAAATTATCTTTTAATAAGTAATAAGTCCATCCTCTTCCAATTTATATCTCTCATACCTCTTTTCAAGACTTTGCTTCTGTAATTTGTCCTTTATCAACTCATACATTTCATCTTCAATAGTATGATTAACAATCTATTGTCTCAAATATGAATTCAAAATACTGAGAGATGCCACAAGCATTTCATGCACCTTCCTGCTTAGAGAATCAACCACTTTATTCTCTTTTACTTTTATGTGTTTGATGTCAAAATAAAACTCAAATAAAAACTCCAGCCATCTAGCTTGCCTAGCATTTAGAGTTGGTTCATCAAACAAATATTTCATACTACAGTGGCCCATCCTTAAGTAAAATTTTCTTCCCATTAAGTAATGCCTCCACATATTGATAGCATGTACTATGGCTGCAAGTTATAAATCATGAGTGGAATAGTTCTTCTCATGATCCTCCAACTTTCATGACTCATAACATACCACATGGTTGTCTTGCATAATAAATCCAAGTCCTTAACCGCATGCATCAGTACACACAACAAAATCTTTTCATGTGTCTACAATTTTTAGAACTGGTGCACTTGTAAGAAGATGCTTCAACTGCTAGAAGATTTCTTCACATCTTGGTGTCCATTAAAAATTTATGCCCTTCTTTTGCAAAGAAGTGATGAGATGTGCAACCTTGGAGAATCCTTCAATGAATCTCATGTAGTATCCTGCAAGTCCCGTAAAAGATCTCACATCTGTCACATTTCTTGGGGTAGGACAATTCATAATGGCTTTAATCTTTTCAGAGTCCACAGATATGCCCTCATCTTATATAATGTGACCCAAATAATGAATTATATCTTTATAGAAGTCACATTTCCTCAACTTTTCATACAACTTATGCTCCCTTAGTAATTTCATTACCAATCTCATATGTTCTTCATGTTCTTCCTCATTCTTAGAATAAATAAGAATGTCATCCAGGAAAACAAGAAAAAACTTGTCCAAAGAGTTGTTGAAGACACTTTTCATGGGACACATAAATGTAGCTGGTGCATTTGAGAGACCAAATGGTACCACTACAAACTCATAATGTCCATACCTTGTTCTGAAGGTTCTCTTATGAATATCTTCATCCTTGATTCTTATTTGATGGTAACCAGACCTTAATTCAATATTGGAAAATACCTTTGCTCCTCTCATTTGATCAAACAGGTCATCAATTTGAGGTAAAGGATATTTGTTATTCACAGTGACTTTGTTCAGTTGTCTATAATCAATACAAAACCTGAGTGTACCATATTTATTTTTCACAAATAGAACTGGTGCTCCCCAAGGGGACACACTTGGCCTGATATATTTCTTTTACAATAATTCGTGTAGCTGCATCTTCATCTCTAGCAATTATGGTGTGCTCATCCTGTAGGGTGTCTTGGACACTGATTCTTCTCCTAACACAAGTTCAATTATGAAACCAATGTCCCTCTTTGGTGGAAGCCTTGGAATTTCATCAATAAAAACATCCATCAATTCCTGCAACACATGAAAGTCCTCCAACCTATAGTTTCATTCTCTGTTTCCTCCAAAACATGAGCTGCATACACTCTACAACCTTTCCTACACCACCTCTTCAGCTGCATTTCTGAAATATGCCTAACAAAAATCACCTTTGGAATTCCTCTTACAACCCTTAAGTTGCCTTCTTCGTCTATGCACTCAAAAATCTTGTTGTAACAATGAACCTTTACTCTGTGTGCTTCCAACCAATCCATTCCAATGAGAACATCATAGGAAGCAAGTGGCAGAACATTCATATCTGCATAAGGGACCAATACATCCATAACCAATGGTCATTTCTCTACCACTTCACTAACATTTCTCTTAGTCCTAGTGGCTAGATGAACTAACCATGATTTGTTGTTCTTTAACTTCTTAAAAGCACAAATCTCAACAACTCTAGGAGTAATATAACTATGATTAAATTGAACATCAATCAAAACAGAAACATATTGCTTAGCAATCTTACCTACAAATTCAACCATGGTTGACTGATGATATGCTTGGGGGTCCTCTAACGCTGTATAAATCCTAGGTACATTCCTTTCCACTTGACCCATGGTTTCTTATTCTTGGATGTTGTGAGCTTGACTCACATACCCATTCTCAAGTGGACAATTCTTGCATATATGGGGTCCTCCACATCTCCAACATTAGAGTGGTTCTCTGGTCTCTTTTGGATCTCTTGGATTTTCCCCGATCACTTTGGCTCGCTTACTCACAGATTGTGATGGTTTCTTTTTCTGATTTTAGAAGTGAGAAGGTTTAAAACCTTTCTTCCTATGATCAAACTTTTCATGCTTATTGTCCTTCCATGCCTTGGTAATCCGGTTTTCCTTTATTCTTATCATAGCAATACTTGGCCTTCTAGATATCCTCTTCTATAGTTCTAGGTTCATCAAATTCAATCCTATCTCTGGATGCTTGAGGTAGCCCACTCAGAAAACGTCGTATTTTCACTTTATCATACTTGATGTATCCAACATACCTCAACAACTCCAAGAAATTATTTGCATATTATTCCATGCTTGGTTGTCCCAATCTCAGCTCATGGAATTCATTAATATTATCGTCATTGTACCTATCAGAGAGGTACTTCTACCTGAAATACTTTTGGAACTCCTTCCACACAATATTCCTTTCCTTGATCTTCTTCACTTTCCTGAAGTGCTCCCACCATATGGATTCTCTTCCAGTAAAATTGAAAATGGCTACCATAGCCCCCATACTTTCAGAGTAGTCTTAGGCTTGGAAATATTTTCTCATCCCAAGAAGCCAAGCTTCAGCTTCTTGACCGTTATTTATCTCACCATCAAATGTAGGAGGCTTAGCCTTCTTGAATTCATCACTTGAATTTTTCTGGTAGAGCCTCTTTTTCTTATTCTTGTGAGAATAGGAACTTGAACCCCCAGTGGATCCTTCAAAGTCAAATGATCCACTAAAATATTTTTTTTTCTTCTAGCACCGCTCCTACTTCCTTCCAGATTTACTGCTCGATGCTCAGAGTTCATCCACCTCTGGATGTCTTTCAAACTCTGCAGAATGGATGCATTTAACTAATTCTTCTCTTCCTGAGCTTTAACCAAACTATCATTATCTTCCCTGTAACTTCGCATCTCTACCCTCAAGATTCTCATGGTGGCAGCAAAATATGGCAGAGTTTCTTGAAATCTCCTTCCGTTGGACTCTATTTTAGCATTTCCAACTCAATTTTTTTCTACCATAGCATCTTCCTCATGCTCATAGGGATTATGTGCATCATTCATACCATACTTTCCCATGGATGAACCAAATCCCCACTTTTCCAATTGGCACTATGACTCTAAAAAATGTGTTAAATAACATCATTTGTTATTTGAATAACAATTTCAAAAGTAAAAACCATTTACTTACTGTCACCTGTCCCAACTAGGCCCAAGGTTGTAACCAACATCTCTGTTAATTGTTCAACTTGGTCCATTTAGGACCTAGTGCTGCAACTAGCAGCTCTGATACCAGTTTGTAACATCCCCATACCCCATAATGTGGATAAATTAAAAAAAAATCTTCAATAAAACTTGTTCTCATTTTGAAATAGAGGGGATGGACGTTAACACACTTTTCAACATTCATTCTCAGGCTTAAAACCACTGTAACAGTCATTACTCCCTTGACAGATCCCTTCTATGATCGGAAACACCTTTTTCACACTGAACCTGTCCTTTCTGCACTCTGCCCTCTGCTCTCATCTTTCGGCTACGGAAACTGGGAACTGGGAGGACAATGTGTGACGAATATATTCAACTCGCATTCCACCTTTCGCCTTTCTCCTTTGGAGCTCAGAAGTTGGAAAAACATGTTTTCAAAAGAATCATTTAATGGTCCACCGCCTTATTTTTATAGGGTAAAGAGTTTGAAATCAAATGCTATTGTATTTTTATAGTGTTTTTTTTAATGATAGATTTAAGGTTATTAACTTCATTAAAAAACTTTTAAAAGAAAACAATAATAAATAATAAGTAGGGAGAGAAGTGGAGGCGTTTTGATATTAATATTGGTCTCTATGTAAACATTGTAGTTTAATGAATAATGCGTAGAGAAATGAGTAAAGGTGTTTTGGTATGGCTATGAGTGTAAATATTGTAGCTTTGAGAGAGTTTAATATTGGTGTAAAGAGGGTTAAATGATAATGTGTAATTATAAAAAATTTATGCTACAAACACAAATTTGTGTGTATTAATTATTAGTATAAATTAATTATGTATAATGTTATATGGTTTTTGTTTTTGGTCTATAAAATAAATTATTTGTTGTTATGTGTTTGACGTTGGCACTTGATGTGGTGTTTTGACTCAACTTTTAGTCTGGCATTTAATAGTGACATTAACTTTAAAATATTGGGTTTTTGAATTGTGCTATATATCATGAAGGATTTAAGGTTAATGAGGAAAAATGTTATGGTTAGAGTAATTTTGAATAAGTTAAAAAGTGGACAAACTTGACTATGTTTAATTAAAATTATTAGGGAAATTTGATAAGAATTTTATTATAACTTAATGTTCCACATAATTAATAGAAACTTTGACCACACAACTTTGTTCTTAAGTACATCCTATATAATTGATGGAAACTTTGACCATGCCAATCCCAATCAACAATTTTTATTTCAAGAAGTCGTGTAGTGGAATGTTTGTAAATGAATGTACTTTGATAAAGATCATAAATGTCTAAATGGCACAAGTATTTTGTTTAGCAAGTGTAACCATATAAATTCCAAGAAAAGTAGAGCACGTTGAGAGCTCTAAAAAATTTCGTTATGAACATATTTTGTTCCTCAGTGCCAAGATATATATCATATAGTTCCAATATAGTTTGTTATAAGTTGTATTTGGAGCAGAGTTGTTCTTTTAGTTTTGTGAGAGAAATGGACTAGTGTTTCCAAGATAAATTATTACCAATGTTCATAAAATGAAACATCAAGTCTTTCCAATTATTTGAAGCATTTTTTAAAATATCAACACAAATTTTAAGTGGTGCATTGGAATATTGGTAAATGAATGTACTTTGATAAAGATCATAAATGTCTAAACGCCACAAGTATTTCGTTTAATAAGTTTAACCATATAAATTCCAAGAAAATGTAGAGCACGTTGAGAGCTCCAAGAAATTACATTATAAACATAGTTTGTTCCTATGAGTGCCAAGATATATATCATATAGTTCCAATATTTTTTGTTATAAGTTGTATTTGGAGCAGAGTTGTTCTTTTAGTTTTGTGAGAGAAATGAACTAGTGTTTTCTAGTGTTGGAAACCCTAGTACTACTTTGAGAGATTGATATGGATAAAATAGAGGGAGAAAATCTTTCTTATCTTGTACATTTGTGTCATATAAGTGTTGGAGCCAAAGAGGACTTTCCAACTTGTATACTTATTAGTTGTGGATGTTTGGTGAGCGACTAAATTTAATTGTTCAACACTTAACCTCAATAGCTACCAAATATTGGTCGTATTATTATCAACAAAATGATTAAATCGAAATACCTTAATGTTGTAATAAGTGAACACAATCATTGAGGATAACAATATTAAGGTTGCATCCCATTATAACAGCCACCCCAACTTTCACTTGAAACTCGTCTCCAACTCAACAAGCTAAATTATTATGAATGTTCATGAAAGGAAACAACAAGTCTTTCCAATTATTTGAAGCATATTTTAAAATATTAGCAATAATTTGCATCCACTCTAAGAGAGTAGAAGGAGAAAATTTTATTTTCCACAATCCATCATTGTAAATCAAATTCGACAAACATTTTGCTGCCAATGACATACCAAAATTAAATATTTATTTTAGACCCCAATCACCCTCATGTTTTGGTTTAGCCACAATTTCCATTTTGTCAAATGTAATCCAATTCTACCAATTTTACCTATTTAGAGAAAATTAAAACAAACCCTCTTCATTTTCTGTAGCATGCATTTAGTAATGTGAGCTAATCAAAAGCAATACATAGTAATTTCTTCATGATATTCTATGATTGGAGTTGTTGTCCCTTAAGATGTTCTAGGTTGTATTGGAACTATTCTAGGGAATCAATAAATTTGTGTTTATATGTATTTTCATAATTTATGTTTAAGGAATATAGAACTATGGTATTTTCTTTCTTTTATTTTCCAAATTTACCAGATACAAAATATCAAGAATATGAAAATATAATGGATAAATATGCATTGTTTCTCAGATATCCTTCATATAGATTTAATTGGTGGGTAAGATAGTAGAATGAACATAATAGATATATAAGGTACCATTGTGAGTAAATTTCATTTTTTTAGGTAGAGGAAGAGCGTACCAAGCAACTAAGAATTTAGTGATTAACATAGAACACAATTGCATACAAAGATGGTTATTATGTTGACTGCATATTTTACACCATATAACATATCATGAGTATTCCATCATATATTAGCATAAAAAAAATCATCACATATAATGAGCCATAAAATGGGATAAAGGGTTTCCCCAAAGAGATTTTATTACATTAAAACTGGAAATTACATAGCAATATGGAAGTGGTGGATATACAACGGAATAGTACAAAGCATGGAGAGATTACATACATATATAAAAGAAAGTTTGAATCTTGATATCCCAAAAATGATAAACTTTATTGACATTGACTCTTATAAGCTCAATTGATCAATAAATCCAAAGAGGAGTTATAATTTGCTCATGAAAAATGATGATCCTTCTTTGATGCATGTTTTCTCCTTTATACTGTTGGTGGTGAATAGTTATTTCATTTGTTGCTTCTTTTTCTCGTAGAAATGACTCCTTAACTAGATATTTTATATTCTCGAATAACTACCAAGTGCTGAAATGATCTCAAATACTATTATGAATGTTGACCTAGCTCTTTACTTAGCTATAAAGATAATGCTCCTTAGACCCCTTACAATTTTGTCAAAATAGTTTGTTGAACAGAAGAAAAGGAAGATCACTTTTTAGTGTCTTTCCAATTCTTCGCTATAGGACTTTGGTAACTCTTCATCTCCCTTATAGTTATATCCAAGTCAGTATAATGTGCATAAGTGGGATGTGGCATGAGCCTCTTATATATGACCTACATATGTACCAACAACGCCAAAGTTTCTTTTAGTTTTTCCATAATGACCTAGCCCTTGAGGAGTCCATCCATGTCTTTAAATTGATGTCATTATTCTTGTATGTTTCCATAAACTCAACATAGTATTTCTTTGGGTAAAGGTCCCCCTTCCCATTCCAGGAAGAATGCAATCCTAGATTAAGTACATATGTAAAAGGGGATTTTAAAGAAACCACGTCCTTAGAGAATCATATTACTTTACTCTTAGCATGTTGGGGTAGGCCTTTCTTAGTTATGACCTTAGTGGCATCCATGATAGTCTGTGTTCTATCTCTAATATTTATTTCCTCCAATTCTTCATTATTTTTGGAGATCAAAATCTTGATCACCAAATGAGTGATTTTAGGCTTGTGCTTCATTTCATTTAGTGTCCTCTTGATATCCTGCATTGAGTTGATATCCATCACTAGCTCATCCTAGGAAATTACAAAGTAATTCCAATAAATTCTAAGTGTGATAGTGAGTATATCCCATATCAAGTACTTACAGTGCATTGAGGGTGGGGGGGTTGGGTTCCTATCACCATTTTAGATAGTTGATTAACTTTTTTTTTTAAATTTGGTTTTGGCTTCTTGCAACTCTATGACAATTACCTCTCTTTCAATAAATAGATCATAAAGTATCTAAAACAAAAATATGTTAACTTGGAGGACGATTCAAGATACTTCCACAATGAATTTGAATATGGTGTAAAAAGATGAAATGTAGAAAACGAATTAGCTTTCCAAATATATAATTTTTATTTATAGAAATTGTGTATAACTAGGTGAAATTTGTGTTTTCCCAACATTGTTATGTTAAGCTTCATGCAAAATATAGTGTATAGATGTTAGTGAAACCTTGTAGTACCTAAACGATGGAATTTTGCTACAAATTTTTTTAGATGTGTAAAAAATACATTGATCTACTGCGTGACTATTTTTTCAAAAAACATATACTTAATTTTATATTTATTTGTAACTACAAAAATTATTCTATTGTTAAAATGACAAGGCCTTTTGTTAGTGCAACCTAAAGGGATCTTAACACTATCATTTATTTTATATTGTAGGACTTAGTGTGTTCTAGTGCAACATATAGTTTTGGTAAAAAATGCTTGAGAAAAAAGTTATAGAAGAAACAAAGGAGGTATGCTTTTTAATATTTTGGTATATGTCGAGCAGAAAATATATTAAAAATAGTAAAGTGTTGGTTGTGGAGCCTGATTATATTTATGATTCAAAGATATTATTGTTCAGTTGAGTTTGTGCCCTAGTTTTATATGCTTTGTAGGTGGACTGTACACACCTCTCAGTGGGGGGGGGGGGGGGGTTCCTTGTAAAATGTGTTAATTTCGTAGTCAATATGAACCGTTCCTTACATCTCAAATATGATGGTAGAAGTTATGTTAGGGGTTACCCTCTATTGTATGAGGAATTGTATTGCGGCTGTGTTGTATTGGGAAAGATGAGACTATGAGAGAGTGAGGAGGAAGTTGCAGTGGATGTGCTGCAGGTTTTATCCCTTCATTTTGCTAGACGGTATAATAAAAAGGGATGAAAATTTATGTGTGGACGTAGCCCATATGGGGTGAACCACGTACATTGGTGTCTCTCATGTATTGTGTTTATGTGTTTTATTTTTTGTATCTTGTTTAATGCTATTGTTCTATGATCTTGTATTTCTAACATAAATATTTTTTTTAATTATATACTTGTAATTTACATAGTCGACTCTATATGGGTATTTTGTTTCATTGACAACAGATTTGTCTAGACTATAGAAAAATAATGTCAAAAACAAAGATATAGAGAAATATCTTGAAATGAGAAATTTTCATGAATTTTTAGTTCGAAGCACTAGGTTTGTCATCCCAAACCTAAATCTGAACCAGCCTAGTCAATAAGCACCTAGTTTTCCCACTTATGAAATTCAAATTTAAAACAACGTGCTTGCACTAAAAGCACACATGCATAAGAGCAGACACATAAATTATGAATGCACGCAAGTTCCTATAACATGCATGTACTCCTAAAGTGTGTGTGTGCTCCTAGTTCAATGAAAGACTTACATATATGGAGAAAGAGAATGAGATTAGGGGATGGGGAGGTGTGATGAGAGAGAGGGGAAGGAGATAGGTAATATAGAGTGGGAGAGAGGTGGGAAGGAGATAGGGAATATGGAGGGGGGGATACAAGGTTGGACATATGGGGGATAGAGCAGGAGAGAGAGGTGGAGAGTAAGAGGTATATGTAGAGGGAGCGTTAAAGAGGGGGATAGTGTGAGAGACAAGATTTAGAGAGAGAGAGAGAGAGGATGGGGGTAGAAGCCTTGGGAGATAGAGAGGATGAAGGAGGAGAGAGAGTGAGAAGAGAAAGATAGATGGAGATATCGATAGGTGGAGAGGGAGAGGGAGAGAGAATGATGGGGTAGAAAGAGAGAGGAGGGGAATGAAATAGGGGAAGATGGAGGAAGAGATAGACATAGAAAGGGCATGAGAGAGAGGAAGGGAAATATAAGAGGAGAGTGAGAGGGAGACAATGTGAGAGAGTGGTGGTGGTAGAGTGAGTAAGAGTATGACATATGTAGTGCTAGAGAAAGGGGATTGTTGGAGAGAGAAGGTTTAGATTTTAGAGGTGGAAATGGGAAAGAGAGAGAGAGTGTGTGGGGGAGCAAGGGAGAGATAATGAGATCTAGTTGATGGTGGTAGAGAGATTTAGAGATGGAGAGAGATATAGAGGAAGAGGGAAAGAAAAGGGATATAGAGAAATATGTGGAGAGTTAGAGGAAAAGAGTGATCGAGTTAGAGACAAACAAAGAGGGTGGGAGAGATAGTGTAAGAGATGAAGAGAGAGAGGGCGGGGTAGTGGGGGATAAAAATTTTAAAGAGAGAGGTTCATAGTGGGAGGTATAGAGAAACAAAGTGGGTGGGAGATATAGCAGTCAAGATGAAGAGAGAGAGAGAGAGAGAGGAATATAGTGGGATATAGAAGGTTTAGAGAGGGAGGTAGAGATAGGGAGAGAGAGAGTGATGGAGGTAGAGAGAAACAAAAATGAGGAATAGATGGAGAAAGAAAGTGTCACTGTGAGAGAGAGAGAGAATGAGGGAAAGGAATGTGTAGAATGAGGATGATAGAGGAGGGGGAAAGAGACATCAGAATATGGAGAGAGAGGTGGGTGATAGAGGGTAATATGGAGGGAGAGAAAATTGGGCCTTAATTCTTAGAGGAAGTATCTACAAATATAGGGTAAATAAATATACCTTGAACTACCACACGAGACCTATTGAGTGTATCATTTTCCTATGAGTGGGTATATGGGTGCCATTTTTAGGCTTTTAACAATAAAACATGGTATTTATTGCCTTGAGATGGTAAAGGAAGGAAACACAAGCTGTAGGACCCAATGGATTTTTCTAGTCACTAAGGACTAAAAACAATGCATCAAACCACCACACAAGACCTACCTGGGATATTATTCATCTTTGAGTGGGACTCTTAATGGAATTACAAGGATTTGAATAATATATATGGATATCAAGGTTTGAAAATGATATAGGGAGAAATATTAGGCCTTATTCCCAAAGGAAAAGTTTTAGCATTGAGGTAAAATAAAAATGCATTGAGCCATTACACATGCCCTCGCAAGGTTACCCTTAGTTTATAAGTTTGGGTATCAATGGACTTACAAAATTATTGAGCACTAGGTATTGGTATTGAGGTCTTGGGGTCTTTGACACTATTGGGGGAGGAATCCTAAGATACATACCATAAAGGAAGGTTTAATTAGGAAATCTAGGGCTATGAATGATGACTTAAGATACAACATAGCATCTCCCAAGGGTATCCTTATCTTCCAACTAGGGATATGGAAGCCCTTAGGATATTGTGAGCACTAAGGGATTTGAAATGGTTGGTGATGTCATTTCTTATAGAAATTATGATTAAATGCCACAATTACATCAAGGAAATTCCCTAATGAAATATTCTAAGAATCCATGGTAATGAAGAACACCTCAAATGACCTTATAGTAACCACCAAGGTTATCATTTCCTTTGATTATAGATTTTAGTGACATTAAGAGGTTTTGTATATTGGATATGAGCCTCTAGGACGTAGACATGGGATATAGTTGAAAGAGGAAACATAATCCTTATACACTAGGGGAATATTATAAGAAATAAAGTTCAGTAATCACGTCCCAATCCACTAGACATGACCTCTCAATTATGTCCTCAATTCCTTTGTGTGGGGATATTAACAATATTATGGTGTTTTGAGAATTCACCTATCACCCCTCTCTTCAGCGTTTTGGTGAATTCACCAATCTCCCATCTAAAAAAATATTAATTTCATTATACCTTATTATGAGTTAATTAAAAAAGGTAATGAGATTAGTGGATTTAAAATATTAAAAAAAGGGAAGGACAAGCATCTGAGCAGAGAGACTCTCCTTGTGCAAAATAGAAATTGGGAAGAAGTCAAGAACAAGAGAGAGAATGGGTTGGTCTGTCATGGAAGCTAAGAGGGGGATGTGATTGGTGGAAGAGTCTGAATTGGGTAGAGTTGAGAGTTGAACCGGTACTTAATAGCAGAGATAAGAACCAAAAACTAATGAATTATTAAACATTGTACTATGCATTATTGGCCAAATATTTTTTTCCTAGATATTTATTAAACATGTGATTGACTGTTGGGTTGTGGTCAATGAAATAATTAATTGTGCATTAACCATTCAAGTAGAATTCCTAGGAACTAAATAGAAGTGATGGAGTTTCACTAATGTGCTATTGGAAGGAAGCCAGAGTGGGAAGTGTAATGTTTGGAATGGAATTGGTTGTATCCTGGTTTTCCTAGATTCTTGTAAACCTATGTTAAATCCCTATGAATTGTGAGGATTGTTGAATGATAAATCCCATTATGGAATGAAATTCGTGTAAAGGGAAGAAATATCCTAGTGAACTCAAAAGTCCCAGCTCGGGGATGGTGCTTTGAAGAGATATTAATGAGAAAAATGGCCTAAAATTGGGTGGCGCGTGACCCACATGTAGTCAATTGCCTATTTAACAACAATTCATATAAGTTTCTGATGTTCTGTGTACCTTATGTAATTTTATATATTACATTCATGTGAATGGAATGCAAATTTCTATTCTATGGAGTGTTATATTAATTAAATCTACACAGAAAGACAAAGGATTAAATGACTGAAGGGAAAATTCATGTCATGTATTACAGTATTGTTGTGTATATATATTACATCATGAAAGGTATGGATTGGGAATGAATGAATGAAGAATGAATAAGTAGATTTCCTGAATTGCTCATATTTGTTTTTAGAATGTTGATATATGTGAATGACTGAACTAAATGATGAACTATGTGATTGAACCTTGTTCCCTAATGGAGTTGGAAAAGCTTAACAATGTAAAATTTATAAATAAGTGATTTAACATAAAAATGATGTGGAAATAAATTTCCTTCAGCAAAAATCCATTGTATGCACTATAGGCATGTTGTTTTAAAATGGTGAAACGATTCAAGTGTTTGAGACAGTGGTTGATTGGTTCTTTGAAATTATCACGTTGAATGGATTCCTTTACATGGGAGTTCAATATGTGTGGCATGGATATGTTATCTTAAAATTGTTAAGTATTTCCCAAGTTCTTAAACCATCAGAAATAATGATGGTTTACTTGTAAACAAGCTCCTATTTTTTAGTATGTTTTGATGTCGAGGTTATGACCTTAGTGGCCTCCATGACAGTCTGTGTTCTATCTCTAATATTTATTGCCTCCAATTCTTCATTATTTTTAGAGATCCAAATGTTGATCACCAAATGAGTGATTTTAGGCTTGTGCTTCATTTCATTTAGTGTCCTCTTGATATCCCGCATTGAGTTGATATCCATCACTAGCTCATCCTAGGAAATTACAAACTAGTTCCAATACATTCTAAGTGTGATAGTGATTTTATCCCATATCAAGTACTTAACACTGCATTGAGGGGGGGGTGGGGGGGAGGATTCCTATCACCGTTTTAGATAGTTGATTAACTTTTTTTTTTTAATTTGGTTTTGGATTCTTGCAACTCTATGAGAATTACCTCTCTTTCAATAAATAGATCATTAAGTATCTAAAACAACAATATGTTAGCTTGGAGGATGATTCAAGATACTTCCACAATGAATTTGAATATGGTGTAAAAAGATAAAATGTTGGAAAATGAATTAGCTTTCCAAATATATAATTTTTATTTATAGAAATTATGTATAACTAGGTGAAATTTGTGTTTTTCCAATATTGATATGTTAAGATTCATGAAAAATATGGTGTATAGGTGTTAGTGAAACCTTGTAGTACCTAAACGATGGAATTTTACTACAAATGTTTTTTGATGTGTAGAAAACACATTGATCTAGTGCATGACTATTTTTTCAAAAAACATATACTTAATTTTATATTTATTTGTAACTACAGAAGTTATTCTATTGTTGAAATGACAAGGCCTTTTGTTAGTGCAACCTGAAGGGATCTTAACACAATAATTTTTTTAGATTGCAGGACTTAGTGTGTTCTAGTGCATCATATAGTTTTGGTAAAAAATGCTTGAGAAAAAAGTTATAGAAGAAACAAAGGAGGTATGTTTTTTAATATTTTGGTATATGTCAAGCAAAAAATATATTAAAAATAGTTAATTGTTGGTTGTGGAGCTTGATTATATTTATGATTCATAGATATTATTGTTAAAATGAGTTTGTACCCTAGTTTTATGTGCTTTGTAGGTGGACTGTACACACCTCTCAGTGGGGAGGGCTTCCTTGTAAAATGTGGTAATTTCATAGTCAATATGAACCATTCCTTAGATCTCAAATATGATGGTAGAAGTTATGTTAGGGGTTACCCTCTATTGTATGAGGAATTGTATTGCGGCTGTGTTGTATTGTGAAAGATGAGACTATGAGAGAGTGAAGAGGAAGTTGCAGTGGATGTGTTGCAGGTTTTATCCCTTCATTTTGCTAGACAGTATAATAAAAAGGGATGAAAATTTATGCGTGGACGTAACCCATACTGGGTGAACCACGTATATTGGTGTCTCTCATGTATTGTGTTTATGTGTTTTATTTTTTGTATCTTGTTTTATGTTATTGTTCTGTGATCTGCTATTTCTAACATAAACATTTTTTTTTAAATTCTATACTTGTAATTTAAATAGTCGACTCTATATGGGTCTTTTGTTTCATTGACAATAGATTTGTCTAGACTATAGAAAAATAATGTCAAAAACAAAGATATAGAGAAATATCTTGAAATGAAAATTTTTAATGAATTTTTAGTTCGAAGCACTAGGTTTGTCATCGCAAACCTAAACCTGAACCAACCTATTCAATAAACACCTATTTTTCCCGCTTATGAAATTCAAATTTAAAACAATGTGCATGTGCTAAAAGCACACATGCATAAGAGCGGATACATAAATTATGAATGCACACAAGTTCCTATAATGTGCATGTGCTCATAAAGTGTGTGCGTGATCCTAGTTCAATGAGAGACTTACATATCTAGAGAAAGAGAATGAGATTAGGGGATGGGGGGGTGTGATGGGAGAGAGGGGAAGGAGATAGGTAATATAGAGTGGGAGAGAGGTGGGAAGGAGATAGGGAATGTGGAGGGGGAGAGAGGGTGGGGGGGATACAAGGTTGGATGTATGGGGGATAGAGCAGGAGAGAGAGGTGGAGAGTAAGAGGGATATGCAATGGCAGCATTAAAGAGGGGGATAATGTGAGAGAAAAGATTTAGAGAGAGTATGGGGGGAGAAGCCTTGGAAGATAGAGAGAGAAATTGGGGGGAGAGAGAGGGGGGGTGGAGGAGGAGAGAGATTAAGAAGAGAAAGATATATGGAGTTATCGAGAGGTGGAGACAGAGAGGGAGAGAGAATGATGGGGTATAAAAAGAGAGGGGGGAATGAAATAGGGGAAGATAGAGGAAGAGATAGACACAGAAACGGTGTGAGAGAGAGGGAGAGAAATATAGGGGGAGAGTGAGAGGGAGACAATGTGAGAGAGTGGTGATGGTAGAATGAGTTAGATTATGAGATATGTAGTGGTAGAGAAAGGGGATTGTTGGAGAGAAAAGGTTTAGATTTCAAAGGTGGAAATAGGGGAAGAGAGAGGGAGAGAGAGAGGGGGAGTAAAGGAGAGATAATGAGATCTAGTTGATGGTGGTAGAGAGATTTAGAGATGGAGCAAGAGAGAGAGGAAGAGAGAAATAAAGGGGATATAGAGAAATATGTGGAGAGTTAGAGGAAAAGAGTGATGTAGTTAGAGAGAAACGAAGAGGGTGGGAGAGATAGTGTAAGAGATAAAGAGAGAGAGAGGGAGGTAATGGGGGATAGAAAGTTTAAAGAGAGAGGTGCATAGTGGAGGTAAAGAGAAACACAGTGGGTGATAGATATAGTGGTAGAGATAAAGAGAGAGAGAGAGGAAGATAGTGGGATATAGAAGGTTTAGAGAGGGAGGTAGAGATAGGGAGCGAGAGAGTGACGGAGGTATAGAGAAACAAAAATGAGGAATAGATGGAGAAAGAGAGTGGCATTGTGAGGGAGAGAGAATGAGGGAAATTAATGTGTAGAGTGAGGATGATAGAAGAGTGGGAAAGAGACACTAAAATATGGAGAGAGATGTTATACCAAAATCTTGTCACCCACATGTTATGAGATAGGTATCCCCTTGACTGCTCCAATCCCTTAAGGTTTCCCTAGAGAAATGAAGGAATAAATTAACCCCTTGCAATTTTTCCCTCTTTTGAGTTGGTAATGCTCTTTCCCCATTGACCACAAGCGTTACCCAAGAAGCAAAGAGCCAGCACCACTCTTGATACATGAGAAAAGAGAGGTGCCACCACTCTTTCCCTTACTACCAAAAGTGGCGCTCCCTTATCATTGCATGTTTGCTTCTTGGGAAAAGTGGTGCTCAAGTTTTGAAGGCAAAAAGAGAAGCTTAGAGAGGATTCTCAAAGCTTTCCTATGTGGAGCCTCATCCCTATGGTTTAGGACCAGCTGGAGCTTGAGATCCTCCCTTTAAGGATCTAATCTCCACCTCACCCATGAGATCCTCAACCATACCTATCCTCCCATGCCTTTAAATACTAGCTCATCCCCCATGGGACAAAGGAGGAAGAAGGTTTTGCATGCCCAAACTGTGTCAAAATAATTCTTGAGTCTTTGGAGGCAAGGTGAAGTTAGAGGAAATGAGCCATTTGAAGGAACTCTCAACACCAAGGCATGAAGGTTGTAGTCTCTCCAATCATTTATTAATAAAGAATGTCTTTTCTTTCCCATATTTACTGTTTCATATGTATGTATTGTTTGATTCCTTGGTCACAAGCATAAATCTAGTTGATTATATTGTATGCTATCATGTTTTCTTTGTTGTTTTCCATCTTTTACATGTTCTTATGCGAGGATAGTGAGGAAAACCTTTGAGAGAAGAATCATGGCATTCCATTCAAGTGATTAACTAGATCTAGGGAGAGTCTAGCATTCTGTGTTTGTGTTTTGTTCTAGATCTAAACCATTCAGACTAGGGAACCAGCTCATGTCCACATGAGGTGTGTATTTCTGGCTAACAAAAGTGGTGACTCCACTGGGGAACCCACTTGAAAAAGAAACACGTTAGAATGGAACCGAAATCAAACTGCTTCAGTTCCCCTTGCCGACACTTGGTCAGCTAATCTTTGAATATCGGAAGTAGAGCTTCTGACCAGTTGAAAAATGTGGGCACCATGGCCTCTATGGCATACAACATATGCGCTCTATATGCTTGGTGTACCCCTTGTCTTCCTACCACTCTCTACATGGTAAACAAAATTGTCCGTAGTGGGCCATCCACCGCTACTTTTATGGGAATTTTATTCCCCGATGTCCTGGTCTAAGGAATACAATGGAAGTTTCTCAACTCCTGAGTATAGTAATGTCCCCTCCATGGGAACCAGTCAAAGAGATGGGAGAACCCCATCTCGATAGTCCTATCAGAAAGTAGATGTCCTCTACTTCAATTGTCAATATATAAGAACCAACCTCAAATTATTGTTGCTCTAGATTCCATATCCAGAGTATATGTTATAATAGGAACTCATGTGATACCATGCTCGGTGTGCGAAAAAACTTTATAAGACCACAGTATCTCAACGCAACTATGCAACCCATGTTTCGTTCGGCAAATGCATCATCATTGTCATGTTGCCTCTCTTTCCAAATGACCATTTTTATCAATGGGAACATGTCAAAAACCATCACAAAACCAATTAGAAACATCCCCAATCATTCAAATCATCAAATTTGAGCTATTTTAGCTTGTGCATGCATTTTTATTTACCCACAGTCGGCACCGCCTATGTCCCATTGAGGATAGGCAGCGGCACCGCCTGTGCGTAGTTGTTTAGGAGAGATTTTAGTGGGGTACCTCTTATCCCGCAAGGGATAAGAGCGGTGCCCGCTTCCATGGTTTTAGGGCTCACCCATGTAGGAATATATTAAACCCACTCACAACTTAGGATGAAATAATTAATCATTATTTGATTAATTATTCACCCACTAGCTTAATTAGTTGGCATCCACTTGCCCCTTAAAGTCAATACATGCCATCTATATCCTAGGAATGATTTATTTCCAATTCTGTGTTGATCTTGACCACCTTTTGACCATCTAGAATTAGTATACAGGACTTTACAATAGATTTTGCTTTATTCTGCTTTTTCTACTTTTCCTGCTTTTCTATGGATAAGATAAAAGCTAGTCAACTAGGAAACTGGGAGCTTTTGTTTCCAACCCATCCTCCATTAGCTTTTCTCCATTTTCTAGGATTAGCATGTTATTTCCATATCCCTGACAACTCACTCATTCTTTTTCCAACTCGTGAGTTCCTTGATAGATTTGGTAAGTGTTTTAGCCACCTATGGGGGTTTGCTATATTTTGGTAAGTCATCCTTTTTGAGCTTTATGAGTTGTTTCCATACAATTCGATTTTCCTATGAGGGATGTACTATTTATGTACACTATTATTCATCATTATTCAGTGGAAGGATACACACCAATATTCATCTCTTCATTCATGTGATTTAGTCTCTTTCTTCTCTCTATTTTCTGGTGTATGCTTATGAGAATTCTTAGTAGCAAGATCTATTTATTGTGCTTCTTCTTAGCATCATTGCACATATCATTGATCTATTATTTCTACATGGTATCAGAGCAGCAAGTTGATCAAGTTCTACAGAGTTGAGGAGCACATCCAGTCTCCTATCCCTCTCTAAAGAAGAGCTTGTCTAGCTTACAAGATTTTCTCCTAGTTTGTTTTGTAGGTTGCAGAGAGTATCTAATAGAGAATATCAACAAATTCAATATGGATTCAAAATTTCCTCTACTATCTCCTTTCAACTATGCTGATTGGAAGCCAAAGATGAGTGCATACTTGAAGAGGCAATGTCTCTTTGATGTCTCCATTGGTGCATTGAGTGAATCTGAGTCTTATGAAGAGAAGATTGATTGGCTAAATAATTGTGATCGAGATTATGGAATTATGTGTTTGGGAATTTCTCCAAATATATATCATCTCATAGATTCTGCTGAATTTCCATTTGAGCTTAGGAAATTTTGGACAAAGCTTTTGGTTTGCAAGAAATTGAAGATGACGCATGGAGCGAACCTAGCATCTCCTCGTGTTCTCTTTCTCAATATTTATTGGCCTCTACATTCTCTGATGAAGTTGATCATGATGAAGAATTTTCTCATACAGTTCATGTTGCTGCTACCCTCATTGATTCGAATGCTTCCTCCTTCAATGAAGAAGCAAATATGGAAGAGCCATATTTTTCTGTGTCTCTTGAAGGTGATTTTTCTTCTTGTGATACTATTGATGAAAAAGAAGTAACATATGGAGCTGCTACTGATATTGATTATGATCCTATAACCCATTCATTGTTCTCTTAATCTCCTATCTTATATTATGAGATCTATGTGCCAGATTCTTTACACCTCTTGCATACCTCTCTCATTGATGGTGTGCAACCCAGTGACTTACAAAATGTTTGCTTAGCCACATCAAGCCTTATTTGTGTCATACCACTTACCTTACTTGATCTCATGTGCTTTAGCATATCCTCCTTTGTTCTTGGCATCAATACTCAGTGCCTTCTTGAATATTGTGAGCATCTCATTCTTTCCTCCTTTCATACAGAGGATTCATTACCAGTGTATTCCCATGAGTCTATTGATATGCTTATATGTGATCCTTTGGATTCTGATTTATAAGCATATTTGCAAGTTGATACACATATAATACCACCATCCATACCATCTACCGTACCTCTGAATAGTCCTAAGACTCTACAAATCCCTAGTTCACTAGTTGATTCCTCATTTGTCTCTTATGCAGTGATATTTATCTTACATGATTTGAAGTCTTTCCTAACTTTAAGTGGCTGGTTATCCATGACCTTAGTAATATATGGACTGATATTAAACATGTTTGTATATGTTCTAAACACTTATGGTTCATATCTTGTGCCTATCCATCGTTCATATTTTTACACCTATCAGTTTTCCCCAGTTGCTCATAATTTTCCTAGTCTAGCCCTATATCCTCATGGAGCCATTGAAGACTTTGTCCTTGCTGT